>VMDO01008989.1:0-80024 GCA_007922755.1 Pedetes capensis
AAGAAGAAGAAGAAGAAGAAGAAGAAGAAGAAGCAGCAGCAGCAGTCAAGAAATCAAAAGATGCATTGCTCTAGGAAAAGCTGTGGCAAAAGATCTAACCTATCAACAACATAATTATATATATATAATATATAAGAAGTTTTCAGTATATATACACAAATATATGTACACATTTATATATATTTATTTACATATATAATCTATATATGTACTGAAACATATATAATATATATGTACTGAAAACTTATTTTTCTGGTAGAGATGAACCCTCAAATCATGCCTATGAAAGATGAGGTTAGTTATACCATGTAAAACCTGGGTTAAACAGGCTTTTATCTTATTTAATCATGATAATTCTTTCTGATATAATATATAAACACTGGATTTATGAGAAAATGTGAACATTCTAACTTGGTTTTCTGCTGATTAATACATACTACATTTGCCTAGTTGATTGGCATGTATTGGTATTATTTTGTAAAAAAAAATAAAATTGTGCTGGGTGCTGTGATATATGCCTGTAATACCAGAGACTCAGGAGGTGGAGGCAGAAGGATCACAAGTTTGAGATCAGAGGCAGTCTGCATAATTTAGCAAGACCTTGTCTCAAAAAGTGAAAAAAAAAATGGGCTGAAGGTGCAGCTCAGTGGTCCAGCACTTGCAAAGCATGCAGTTGCAAGGACCTGGGTTCAATCCCCAGTACAAAGAGTGAGAGAGAGAGAGAGAGAGAGAGAGAGAGAGAGAGAGAAAAATTGTTATTGTTAACTGCCATCGTGTAGAGTCTGACTCATAGCAACCCTATGTATGACAGAACAAAACACCATCCAACATTCTGTCTTACACACAATCATTCATTTTAAAATATATATTTGAGCCCATTGTTGCAGTCATTGTATTTCTTCTCATTTTGAGTCATGCCACATCAGCAAATGGAGGTCCTAGGGGCTCTATTCCATTCCTATCATTAAGGTTGACTCTATATTAAGAAGGTAACTCTTCCTCATTCATCTTCTGAATGATTTCCAGCATGGAAGATCACTTTCGAGCACTACTTTGATAATGCTTCTCTGCCATTCATAGGGTTTTCAGTGCCTAATGATTTTGGGAATGGGTAGCCAGGTCCTTCTCCCTAGTCTGTCTTAGCCTGGAAGCTCTGCTGAAACCCGTCCATCATGGATGGCTCTACTGGTATCTGAAACAACAGTGACATAGCTTTCAGCATCACAGCAACACACAGGCTCACACAGCATGACAAGCTGACGGCCGTGGTTGGGGGATATATATGTTCAATATAGTAGCAGCCATAATAGTGCAACTAAAGGTGGTCATGAAAGAGGACTTTCAAAACTTCTTCAGGAAGTATCAAGAATGATCGGTTAAGAAGGTTCAAACTTAAGGGGAGTATTTTGAGGGGAATTACTGGCAATGTGTCTTTTACGCTAATAAACTTTTTAAAAGTTAAATATTCACTATTTTTTTAATCTTACCTTGTACATCAGAAAACATTACAAACCTAGTATATTGAAAATGAAAATTACAACATTGTTTGTTTTCATGACTCAAGATTGCTGTTATTTATTTCAATGACACTATATAATTATTTCTAAAATTAGATTTAAGACCTCAGAGAATTAGAATCATGCAATCATAATTTATTTCCTACTGCTCTCTCTTCCCTTCAAATTAGCAATAAAATTCTCTTGCTTTCCTTTGACTCACCTCTTGACTCACCACTATCTTATAGCTTGGAATACTTTATAACCTGCAAAATGGACCTTTGATTATCTAAGTGCCATAATCTTCCTAAAACAAAAGTTATCTCTGGTTACTTCTTTACTCAGTTGTTGTTGCTAGGTGCTTTCGAGTCGGGGTCCGACTCATAGTGACCCTCTTAGGGTTTTCAATGGCTGATTGTTTCAGGATTGCTTTGGGAGTGAATTGCCATGTCCTTCTCCCATTTTTGCGGTACTGGGGATCTAACCTGGGTCCTCCGAGAGTGTGGAGCAGCACTCTACCAACTGAGCCAAACCCTCGTCTTTTTACTCAGTAGCCTGTAGTATTTTTTCATTGCTTTCTTTGACAAAAGAGGAAGTTCTCTCAGTATTTGCAGTTGATCTAATTCTGAATCTCATGACTCTGTGGAGAGCTAAGGGAGCCAGTAGAAAGATTATAAACAAAGGATGATGTTTGATGTTTAGGGCTTATTCTAAGCTCCAGACTCTACATTTCAGTAACTAAGAAAAAGAAAATTTTGACTTTCTGAATTACATAATTTAACTTCCCTGCATGGAAAACAGAAGGAAGTCAGAAGAAACATGCTACAGAGAGAAAAAGAATCTCTGTACTTAGTTTGTATTATTTACCTGTGTCCAATTTAGTACTTCATTTAGTTTTAATAAAAGAAAGAGTTGTTGTTGTTGTTAGGTGTCATCAAGTTGGTATCCAGGTCATAGCGACCCGATGTACAACAGGTGAATCACTATTGTCAGTACTTCTCTGCTTTTCATAGGGTTTTCAATGGCAGATTGATTTTTGGGAGTGGATTGCCAGTCCTTCTCCCAGGCCTACAGTGTCTAGTGTTTCCAGACAGTCTCCCATCCGAGTACTAACCAGGCCTGACCCTTCTTAGCTTCGGGGATCTGACGCCACAGCACTACAGCTGCAGGCTAAAAGGAGGAGATTCCCCAACATCTCCAAGTTGTTTTCCAACTCCTATGTTCTATGGCACAGTAACTCTGAGAATATCACATACTTAAGTGTTAACTACTTAGACCTCAAAATTCTATATTTCAAATGATACCTAAAATATAAAAATATAATATATTGTTGTCAGGTGCTGTAGAGTTGAGTCCAACTCACAGTGACTCTATGTACAGAAGATTGAAATACTCCCTGATTCTGTGCCAGACACACAGTCTTACTTATTTTCAAGCCCTCTGTTGCAGGTACTGGGTCAACCCATCTAGTGGAGGGTTTTCCTTTTTTTCTTGACCTGCCACTCTCCCAAACATGATGTCCTTCTCCAGGGATTGGTCCTTCCTGACTACATGTCCAAAATACATAAGATGCAGTCCAGCCATCCTTGCTTCCAAGGAGCACTCTGATTACACTTCTTTCAGGACAAATCTGTTGGTTCTTTTGGCAGTCCATGGTATATTCAGTAATAGTCTCCAGCACCATAATTCAAAAGGATTAACCTTTGCTGTCTCCCTTGTTCAATGTCCAGCTTTCACAACCATATGATGTGACTGAAAATACCATGGTATGAGTCAGGCACACCTTCATCTTCAATGTGACATCTTTACTTTTCAATACTTTTAAAGAGATCTTTTGCCACAGTTTTTCCCAAAGCAATGTATCTTTTGATTTCTTGACTGCTGCTTCCACAGGTGTTGATTGTAGGAACCAGTAAAGCAAATGATGGACAACCTCAATCTTTTCTCCATTTATTGAGAAGTTGCATGTTAAACAGTTGTAAAGATTTTTGTTTTGTTGATGTTTACTCACAATCCATACTGAAGACTATGTTCTTTGATTTCCATCAGTAAATGTTTCAAATCCTCTTCATTGTTAACAAGTCTTTCTCCAAACTTGATGCCATGTTCTTCTTCATAACATCCTAAATTTACCATCCTCAAGAAGCTTGCAATGTTTTTTAATCTACAAGATAAGAAATATGGTGAATATTTAACTTTTTAAAAAGTTTATTACAGTAAAAGACACATGGCCAGTAATTCCCTTCAAAATACTCTCCTTAGGTTTTAATATACCTACCACATCATTCTTGACACTTGAAGTCCTCTTTCATGACTGTCTTTAGTGGCACTATTATGACTGCTTCAATGTCCTGAACAGATTCAAAATCTTTACCTTTCATGGTAATTTTGCCTTTGGGCAAGAGCCAGAAGTGTCACAGGGTCAGTTCTGGTGGATAAAATGAATGAGGACACACCACAATATTTTCATTTAACAGGAATTGCTATACCAGAAGCAATGTGTGCCACAGAGTATTGTCATGATAGAGGATGAAACTAAAGACAATCATGCTTCAAAAAGTGGCAAGGATGATAGGATGAGTGTGCTCAAAGCCAGGGAAAGTATTTTTCCGGGCGTGGTGGCGCACGCCTGTAATCCCAGCGGCTCGGGAGGCGGAGGCAGGAGGATCGCAAGTTTGAGACCAGAGGCAGTCTGCGTAATTTAGCGAGACCCTGTCTCAAAAAAAGTAAAAAAAAAAAAATGGGCTGAGGTGCAGCTCAGTGGTCCAGCACTTGCAGAGCATGCAGGTGCGAGGCCCTGGGTTCAACCCCAAGTACCGCAAAAAAAAAAAAAAAAAAAAAAAAAAAAAAAAAAAAAAAAAAAAAAAAAAAAAAAAAAAAAAAAAAAAAAAAAAAAAAAAAAAAAAAAAAAAAAAAAGCCAGGGAAAGTATTTTGAGGTGGATTAATAGCAATTTTTGTCTTACTATAAGATTTTTTTTAAATTTAAACATTCATCATATTTTTAAAAATAACATTTCATATGTGAACCAATGAAGAAATAACTCAAGTTAGAACAATCAGTCTGTGTGGAAGAATACCTTTGTATTCTTGTGACTGGCCTGGGGAAAAATTGTGAACAAGACATCCAGGAAGAAATGGAGCCTAACTTGGTCCTAGAAGGACACTTAGGCTAAAGAAGTTGGAGGAAAATGGACTAGATCTGTGGTAGATGGAAAAGAGCAAAGGCACATATGGGAATGATCATTAGAGAACAAGACTAATGAGAGAGTTTTCACAGTTTATTGTGTTTGTTCTTAGGTGGTGTAGGTTCTGACTCATAGTGGCCCAATGTACAACAGAACAAAACACTACCCAACATGGTGCCACACACATGATCTTTTTATGTTTGAGTCCAGTGTTGCAGCTCCTGTGTTTCTTCTCTTTTTGAATCAGGCCACATAAGCAAATGAAGGCCCCAGAGGGTCTACTCCATTCGTGTCCTTATGTTTCACTCACTTTGAGGGGGCAACTCTTCCCCAGTCATTCCTTGAATGCCTTCCAGCCTGTCAGGCTCATTCTCTGGTGCTATATTTGATAGTACTTCTCTGCTATTCATAGGGCTTTCAATGACTAATTATTTCAGAAGTGGGCTGTTGGGTCCTTCTTCTTAGTCTGTATTGGTCTGGGAGTTCAGTTTTAGTAGGTATTAAATGTGAATAGAGTAATGGTTAATTTTAGTAAATCTCTGTGACTGTACCATAAGATGCCCAGACATTTGGTTAAACACTGCTTTGGCTTATGTTGGTGAGATAATTTCTTGCTGAGACTAGCATTTGAATTGGTAGACCAAGTAAAGCAGATGGTCCTTCCTAATGATGGTAGGCATCAGCCAATCCACTCAACTCCTGAACAGAACAGCAAGGTGAAGGAAAGGACAATATACTCTAGCAGATCAACTGGAGCACCAATTCTTTCTTGCCCTCCAACTGAGATTGTACCATAGGTTCTCTTGGTCCCCAGGCCTTGGAATGCAGATTGTTACCTACACCACCCACTCTTGTGGGTCTCCAGATTGTGTCTGCAGATTGTGGACTTTTCACCCTCCATAAATATGTTAATTCCTTGTAATAAAAAATTAAGTGTGTGTGTGTGTGTGTGTGTGTGTGTGTGTGTGTGTGTGTATGTATCCTATTTGTGCTGTTTCTCAGGGGAACTCTGATTAATACAACTGCAAAAGTAAAGCTAAGATTGATGAGAATGACAGAAATGACAAGAATGATTTGAGGATAGGTGTGCTAGAACTGGAGTGAGAAAAATTGCTCAGAGAAGCCATTCAGAACAAAATCGGGGAGTTAGAAGCACATTCATAGTGTCAAGAATTGTGTTAAAGGTGAGCGACAAATGGAATTTTTAAAAACAGGGGAGCTGTCCATCTCAAATGATTTGCTTAACAAAATTAGATCAACTGATGATTCAATATCTTTTGCAAATCTGTAGCTCTTTCACAAGTAATTAACCTTTAGACATGTAAATTTTTTGTACAACCTATTCTTGTTATCTTAGACTGTGAACCTGAAACAGAAGAGGGCTTATACTATTTAACTTTTCATAAATGTAAAATGAGTACATGGAATATTTTATGTAAATAAATGAATTTTTTGAAACATGATGATCATTCAGGAAATGTCCTCATATTCAAAAAGTATATATTTCTTTGTTCCCTCCAGTAATGTTTATTAAATCCAACTTCCCTATCACCATTATTTTTCTCCTACTGTCAAAATAATAGTAGCAAAGTAGCAAAAGAGTGAGGTTTCTATAAACACAATTGAATTGTGAGTCAGGATCTGAATGTTGGGTAAATAATTTAGGCACAAGGAGGACTTAAATGCCATATACCAAATGAAAATGAAGGATACAGAGATTTTCATAGGTCAAAAAACTTCACCTATGAAGTCATCACAAAGGAAATTAAGATATTCGTACATGGCTTGAAGTAGTCTTACATATCATTATAATTTACAGATAAGAAATTAGTAAAGGTCTTTGAAAGGATAAGTGGATGATAATCAGAATTGTTGGAGTTTTACTAGGATATCTGGAAGTTATTTTTCCTAGGGTTTTTCAGCCTATGCTTCTAATTTTACTTCAAAATTATGAATAGGTATAGAAGCCAAAGGAAGTTCATCACCTGTCAGAGTTATGAAAGATATTGTATTTTATCTACAGTGACTGCATATTTATTTACACTTTGTGTGTCCTATGAAGGTGTCCTATGCAGACACTCTGTAAATTAGCTAGTAATATGTCATTAGGATATAAACATGATTTATATGTAATTACACATTGATCATTTAAAACTAGATATTTTAAGATTTTCACAAGATTAATCTATATAACACATATTACATATTAGATTGAAAGTACAATTGCAAACTTAACTGATTCTACTGACAGCATTTTATTAAAAAGGGTAAAGTTATGTATAAGATTATGTAACAAAAATATCCCTTCTCCCTTTAACCAGCAACATACTATTATAAGCTTTAAGTAATAAGTAACATTTTTTTAAATTGGATGTCACTTCTCTTTCTTTACTAGTTTTATTCGTTAAACATATGTGTAGTTACTATCATGAGCCAACACTACTTAAAAATAAAATAAGAATTGTGTTGTTTTTATTTTTGCTGTGCTGGGAATCAAACCCAGGTCCATATGTATGCTAGACAAATGCTCTCCTACTGAGCTACATTGCAGTCCTTGACATAAAAACTAAAAAGCTGCAACTAACATCCAACCTTCCCTCCTACTGGTAATAGTAACCCAGATGTCTTTAGGAATTATATCTCTCTGCTTCTTGATAATCTGTTCTTGATAACTTTATGTTCTCAAACTATCTACCTAAATTTTAGGGCTGCATCTGTTTAATTACTTTATTTAGTCACATAATTTTCCCTCTGTATTTACCTAATACTTTAAAATTTTTATTTTCAATCATTTGCATTTGGAAATAAAGGGGAACCATTAAATCAGTGGTTTTTAATAATCAAAGAGACACAAACATTTTCATCATCTAAATTTTAATAATATCAGAGAACATACTGACCTAGTGGCACAGAGCACAGAACAGACCAGGTATATTCACTAGAGAAATAAAAAAACATGGTCAAAACTAATCTAGATGTTGCCAGGTTAGTGAGTGAAGCCAAGTTCAAGTCAAGAACTCTCATTAAACTCAAGAGTTTAAATGCTTTCTGTAATGGTTGGCATGAAAGAAAACAGAAGATTTTGTGAAGCAGAAAAATAAAAAGCTTTGCCAAGTACAACTCAAGCTACAAATAGTTGTCTCCATATTTTCACACCCATAAAACATTTTGAAAAATCGAAATTACTCAAAATCATTCTATTCACCTTTGAAATGATCAGTAGAGGTCAGTTTGCCCAGACAATGTGACAATACAAAGGAAGTTTGGCAGCTGTCTTTGAACACAGTTAAGGCCTATCAGAGAAAAATTCATAATAGTATAGCTATAATACCAGCCATGTGTAATGCAGAGGAACCTGTTTCAGAAAATTTCAAGAAGTTATTACAGTTTCCTTGCAATTCAGTTTGTGTGTGTGTGTGTGTGATCTCTGAACTCTGTTTTATTTAACTTACCTTTCTTAAGAGCCTAACAAATGAAGCTGGATAAAGAAAAGACAATAGACACAGGTATCTCATCCCAAAGGAGCCTAAAATTGAAAAGCGGAGTATCCATCCTACTTATTCATTGATTCATTGATTAAATACCTAGCTTAGCAAGATTTAGAAATGAGGGAATATCTATTGTAAGGTCCCTGCCATGAGAAAATTGTTGAGTAAAAACTTTCCAGAGGTAAAAAGATGGATAAAAGAAAACAATAGAGATAAAAAGGCATGCTAATGGATGATAGCAGACAGAGCCAAAAATTACATCTGTTGGGGAAGAATGATCAATTAAGGTGTCAAACTTTGTAATGCTATGAGGAAGGAATATGGATGCTTAAACAGCAGCAGTTTTAAACTCCATGAGAACATAACAATTTTTGGCCTTCTTAAGACTACAATCAGAGTAAAACTATAGACAAGTTACAATAGAACCTATTTTGGAAAAAAAGGAAAAAAAAGTAATACATTGTAAATGTTAAATATATGACTGCTACAAAATTCTGATTTTACAATCTTTAAATATCTATTTCTAGAGTTTCTAAATCATATATTTATTTATACACCCTACAAAAACAACAAACTATAGAAAAGAAATAAAAATAAATGGCAAAATAAGTGGAGATGAAATTCTGACTCTGTAAGGGGTTTGATTAATAATAGATTATTGAAACCACAATTTACACATGTGAAGGTAAAGGAGGCAATAAGGGTTAGTGGCTATCCAGGGACCAGTAACAGTGGATATTCATCGGCCCTAAACTTGAAGGGGAAGAAGAAAAATTGTCCCCAGAGCTTGAAAAGAACTGAGGATGTGAACAAAGAGCGTGTAATAACAGTTGTGGCCATTGAGAAATGAAGGTACTTCAGGTATTCCAACCAGGCATGGAAATCTTGTGAAAGAACTTTCCCAACTCTACTCATTGGCTGCTCATTCTTCACAGCAACATTCACCAATCAGAAGCAAGAATGCAGGGGCGTTTGCATGATGGAATGGATAGGGGTCAGCCTCTTGTGTTGTAAAGACCTCAGAGAAAGATTTAAAAAATGATGTGAGCATGCAGAAAATGACAGAGATTAGCCAGGACACAAGGAATAACAGACGTCAGTTTCTGGTTTCTTTGATCTGCAGTGGTAGATTTGTAATTTGTCAATTTGACTAGGCTGAACTACATTTCCCACAATTCCTTGCCTGTACATTTCCAATTGGAGCCGACCATGGGAGCATATCAAAAGCAGAAACGAAACAATAACCCTTTTGTATCTCATGCATACATTTTTCTCTCTGCTGGATCACCTGCATGTAGCACTGGCCAGACTTGCAGCTGCTCCATGTGCCTGTGGATTGTCATTCAGTTTCTCCTCTTCCTGAGCCACATATATATGCTTTGCTTCTTAAAAAAAAAAAAGGCTCTGCCTTCTATGGGACACTCATACCAGTAAGGCAAAACAAAATGACAGATTTTATCTGTACATGTGGGCTCAGCTCATTCTAATACAAGTTCCAGGCCATAGTTATGACTTCCAACATGATCTTTCTCTCCTCCCTGTTTGTAACTATTTTAAATTCCATATACTCTTACCTGTAGATTTCAAGTTCCAGCAGCAAATACAAGGAGAAAAATCTTTGTAGAGTAACACAAACTGACTTAATTTTCAGTCCATCCTCATCTTCATGGACTCTGGCTCATGCTTAAAAATGTCAGCTATTTCTTATCCTGCATCCATTTTCCCTTCATGACTGTTTTTCCTATGGACTTGATGCTCCAGCATCGAATGCAAAGACAAGAACTATTTAGACACTGCTTAACTAGTTCCCACCAATCACTGCCTAATGTCAGGTTCCTGTAGCAACTCCTGCAATTTAAATTACTTCAAGTCTTTGCATCACACAGAAACCCATTTCTCAAACATCAAAAGAACGAAAGTGTAAAAACTGGAGAAACTAAATGAAAAGCTCTGGATTGGAGAGCCCTAGGTTCAGCTGATAGAGAGAAGAGACAGAAGATAGGTAACTAAATAATGAAAAGAGAATGTGAAATACTGAAGACAGAAGAGTATACAACCTTCTTGTCAGCCAAAAATGCTGACTGTAGAGTTTTTTAAAAATGAGACCCCACACACTAACTGAAGTAGATTTAAGGCTCTTCTGGGTAAAATGGTCTACTTCATCAAAGTGAAGCTACTTACATTTGATGAGCCCACCAAAAGAGCTGGCACTCAGCCTTTTAGTACCTTACTCATAAATATGAATGGATGTTCAAGGATCAGCAGACTTTAAAGAAATCCGCCATATAACAGAATTATTTAATAGGAATAAAAGCTTAACAGAGTGTGACAGAAAAAATTAGCAGTGATTTATATAAGATGGAAGTGATTTCTCTCACACAGAAAAGTCAGAATTAACGTTCACTTATTGTATAAAGTCTGCAAGATCCAAGACTTCTCTAATCTAGTACTCTGTTCTCCATAGAGGGTAGTCCGCTTTGCACAAGATGGTGTTCTACATTCCCTTCCAGCCAGTGGGAAGCAAGACAAAAATAAAAGCAACAAAGATCATGATTCCTTAAGAGCATAGCACATCAATTTGTACACACCATTTTTGTTCCTGTCCCAGTGGAATTAGTCATATAGACAAACATAGCTAAAAGGGAGACTGGTGTTTTAACTCTTTATAGTAGGAGCCATGTGCTCCTGCTAACCGTTGCAAGGCCTAACATAAGACAAAACAAACAAACAAAAAAAAACAAAAAAAAAAAAGAAAGAAAGAAAAGAAAAAGAAACAGGAAAGAAAAAAAAAAAGAAGGTATATTAGAGAGATAACTGGAAACCTGCCAGTTTGCTCTTTGGAGTATTTGCTATCTATATAAACCTCCTTTCCAAAAAAGGAATTCTCTAAATCCAATCCTGTTGGCACATACAGAACACAGTCCATGACCTTTATGTTATACACAGTCCTCACCATTAGTTCTGAGCCAATGGTCCATAAAAAAAAGACAAGTTACCAGTTACCTGTCACACCCAGTAAAGTAGAAATAAAATTATAGAAATTAAATTTCCTATTAGAAATATAGACAAATAAGATATCCTAGAACAATTTTTAAATTCTTCTGGATAGCAATCACAGAAACATCATTCCTTTTCAGTGGGGAAATTTCCTTTATTAGTCTATCGGCAACTTGAATGTGATTAGCATTACAGATAGATGCATTGCTTTTATGGCACTTTCTATTTCTGCAATTTGGGGATCCTTTAAAGGAGATCTGATCCCAACCCTTGAATATAAAGCTTGCAGTTTCTCTGCTAATGAAAATGCCTCAAAAATTTAATGGGAATTCATTCACTTTGCTTCTGATCAATTCTATGTTGGAGTAATCACAAACCATATTTGCTCTACATATAGTTTATACATCTGATAATTCAGATTTTTAAGTTACTGATCTCTAAACTCTATCTAGTCCCTTCTCCTATGAAACAATATTTATATTTTGCCCAAACACATAACATTAAGCCTATAAATGGTAGAAGGTGGTAATATTGTCTAGAGCAATGGTTCTCAATTGGTACAGCATTGCCTTATTCTACACTTGCAGGAGTCATTTGGAAATGTCTGTAGATACTTTTGTTGGTCATGACTGGAAGTGAGTTTTCTACTGTTACCTACTGAGTAAAAGTCAAGGACTCTGCTGAATATCTCAAAATGCCCAAGTCAGCCTTCTCTCTGACACACCCACAACAAACTATCGTCCAGTCCAAAATGTTGATAGTACCTGAGGATAAGATACTCTTGTTTATGCCAATGGACAAAAGGGGTTAGGTACACATTAGTATGAAACCACAAAAATTGGACCCGTAACCACCACATTGCCTACATCTGTACCACTGTGGTATCTGATCCTGTCAGATCTCGGAAGCTAAGCAGGGCTGGACCTGGTTAGTATTTGGATGGGAGATTATCTGGAAACACCAGGTGCTGTAGGATTGGGAGAAGGACCCAGCAACCCACTCCCCCCAAAAAAGCAATCTGCTATTAAAACCCTATGAATAACAGAGGAGCACTGACAATAGTGTTTTGCCTGTTGTATGTAGGGTCACTATGAGTGTGACGCCAACTTAACAGCACCTAACAACAACAACAACAACCACATTGACTAAGCAGATGGCAGACATCTCAGGATAGTAAAGCATGAAGACAGTATTATTCTGGTAATAGAGTTCTTAGCATGTGGATAGAGAGAAATAGAGACTGTGACATACTGTGTGAAGAGGCTCATATTGCAGGTTATCTAAAAACCCTGTGGACATGACAAATGACTCTGGTCCCAGAATCTGACAAAGTTTCCCTCAACATCACTATATTAATTGGTATGACTACATGAGGGGTACTGAATTAGCATAAAATCCCATCAGTTCACTGTAGGAAAAATGAAACATTTTATGTATATGCTCTACTGGTGGTAGGTCAGTTACTTACTAGAGACTGATTAGTAAAGCAATAAAGAGGAAGAAAAACAATTATTTTGATGGATAGATGAACTCCAGAGTATATATACTAATTTAGTTATTTAATTTTCATTACACTTATGAAAAACTAGAATTTAATACTATGCAGATTTCTTTGGGGAGTTTTATTTTTAATTAGATATGACTTGGGCTCACTCTTTTCCCACTGCTGAAATAATATACAAACTCAGTGTGTATTCATGTGTGGGGGTCCATGCATACACATTCACATACAAGTAAGCTATTGAAATTGTATACATAATTTTTATTTCTTCACACATACACCAAGATAGATCTTCAGTGAAACACAATTAAAGTAGACAAAACAAAGAGCCATAGAACTTATTGCAATTGAATTTATAAAATTAAAACTTATCCCCTAACTAGGGTTGTTTTCATTTTAGTTATATGATTTTGAATCTCCATTTACATGAAAAATAAGCCTCATTTCAAGTTAAAATTTAGGAAATAATGCACAGATTATAATCCTAGCTATAACCTATTGTTACTGACATACTTTTGCAGAGGCTAAGGAAAGTCTTCTAAAAGAGCAATTTGTTTATTTTAATTGAATCCTGTCATGTTAAATGACCAACTAAAGTTATCTTACTAAAATGATACTAAGCATTTTAGATCTAAACAGTCTCACAGACTTTTTTAAGTGTTGCTTTAAATAAAAAGGAAGTGAACATTAAATACAAGATATCACCTATAGATTTCAAAATTTTTATTTAAAATAGCAAATAGAGGTTTCATAAAAGTAGATTTTATTTATTTATTTAGTTAGTTAGTTAGTTATTTAGTCTTTGTGGTACTGGGGATCAAGCCTAGGGCCTTGCACATGCTAAATTTGCACTGTACCACTGAGCTACATCCCTGTCTCTCATTTATATACCTTTTAAACAAGGAAATATAATGGGGAAGGTAATGCTTTATATGTATGCTATTATATATTATATATAATGATAAACATGAATATATGTATATGTCATATATATATATGATGTGAAAGCAGAACAGAGGCTGTTTGTGGGGAGTAAGAACAAGAGAGGATAATGTGGCCTCCCATGTACACAATGTACAATGATATTCATGTATGAAAATGTCATAATGAAACCCATTACCCATTATTTTGTACGCCATCTAAAAAAATTATCAGTAAAAAAGACATGAAAAACACTGCTCCACAAGGGGACAAAAATGAAATACTATGTGCATCTTTGGCTACAACACACAGACACACACATACAGACACACACACACACATATACACACACACTTTCTATCTCAAATATGCTTAAAGGATTGGAAAGCTGTACAGCAAATTAATGATCAAAGCATGCATGTCAATGAAGAAAGAAGGAACAGGGAGGGAGATAAAACTGAAAGGTGACTGGAGAAAATGTGATATTATCTGTATTTGTACATTTAAAGCAATTATGATGAAATGATGACAATAGCTGATACTGTGTGAAGTACGCAAGGATGTTTATCATATTAGTTTTTTGACTATGTCTTTTATATTTTACAAAATAAAAAAATATAATAAAGATACAAAGGAAGGGTGCTGGATGTTTAGATGTAAATATTCAGAGACCATGTAAAATAAGCCTATAGGATAGCTGATGGCCCACAAATAGTTGTGGGTGAACTAAGGAATATAAAAGAGAGGGGAAAATTATTAAAGCTAGATTATAAGTAAGAGATATAAGAAGATAGGTTACAAAAAATTGTTCTTGACAAACTGCAACAACAAATTTGGACATTTTCTGATTACAGTCGGAAGATGCAACAGAAATTTGGATAGGAATAAAATAACCAGCATTATGTAATAATGAGTTTGCACAGGGAGAAGCCTTGATGAAAAATAACAGCTGAAGCTAATAAACTTTTTAAATGGCTATTATAATTGTTCAAGTAAGAAATAATGAGGTGCTTAACTAAGAGAGCAGCAATGGAATAGAAAGGAAGAAATTGATGCTTCTTAACTAGGAGTACGACAGTGGAATTTGTTGTTGTTGTTGTTGGGTGCTGTGGAGTCGGGTCCAACTCATAACGATCTTATGTATAACAAAATGAAACACTCCCGAACACTAAGCCATGCCAGGCATTGTGTCAGTGCTTCTCTGCTATTTACAGGGTTTTCAATGGTGGATTGTTTCAGTATTGCTTTGGGAGTGGATTGTCACATCCTTCTCCCATTTTTGCAGTCCTGGGGATTGAATTTAGGGCCTCAGAGAGCACAGAACAGCACTCTACCAACTGAGCTAAACCCCAGCTGAACTGGAGGAAAGAAATTTGGATTTAACTGATGGAAGTTGGTGAATACTTACATAGTGAAAAACACAAAACCATTCAGGACACCTTTTGTTTCAGGCCATGGCAACTCAGCGAACATTAGAATAAAGAATACAAACTAAGGAATATAAAATACTGAATGGATTTGGTGCATGAATACACTGATACTTTTCAAGATAGAGGGCCCTACTACTTTTTCCAACTGGCTCTTATATTATATTCTTATATTATATTCTTTTTTATTTTCATAGTTTCTTTTATGAGGTTGTTAATTAGGTTGTCTCTTTCTTTCTTTCTTTCTTTTTCTTTTCTTTCCTTTTGTGTGTGTGTGTGTGTGTGTGTGTGTGTGTGTGTGTGTGTGTGTGTTATGTGTGGTACTGTGGGTTGAACCCAGGGCCTCGCGCTTGCATACTTTGCAAGTGCTGGACCACTGAGCTGCACCCCCAGCCCACATTTTAAAACTTTTTGAGACAGGGTCTCGCTAAATTATGCAAACTGCCTCTGGCCTCAAACTAGTGATCCTCCTGCCTCCACCTCAGGAGCCTCTGGGATTACAGGTATGCACCACCATGCCAGGCTTTTGTCTGTATATTTCTAATCCTATTCCAACTTCCACAGCCACCACATCAAGTTACATTATGTTTTCTAAAACCAAACCAAAACAAATAAACAAAATATCTTTCATTCATTCAAGGTTAAGTCAATAGTCCATGGGTAATCCCAGAAGAACAAAAGCATTAGAGTGTACTGCCTTTGCAGAAATAAAACAAGACTAGTGGAATTTATGTAGACATCTTGGGGAAAAGATTGTGAGATGACATTAGAAAATGAGATGTTGAGTTTGTGTGCAGAATTCCAGATGTTTCCCAAGGATGATGGTAAATTATTTGAATCTAATAAGTAAGTAGCAAGACCCTCTCTGAAACTAGAAAGGCTGGCCTACTAAGAGTATAGAAAAGTTTTCTGATGCAGCCTTCATAGAAAAATAGAATTATACAAAGATTACATATAGAGAAGACAGAAGAAAGGAAACCCAGTATATGTACACCAGACATCTCTGAATAAGAAAACATATACAACAGAAGACATTTATTTACTAGCATACCAGAATAGATTTTCTCTGAATTAAAAATTTGAATCTGCACTTGGAAGGAGTAGATCCAGCCTAGGGAAAAAAAATGACACAGGATAATATTACCAAGGCATTTCTTTTATTAAGTCCTCGAATTTCAAGAATGAAGATGTATGTAGGCATCTAAACAATAAGTGGAAGTCATTTCTAAGAAGGAAAGAAGAGTTGATATTAGGTGTTGCCACCACAGCATTCAGGGAATGCCACAAGGTAGAACAGCAATGTTTGTAATACCTAAGGACATCTACAATATCCTGAGGGAGAGCGTGTCTAAGGAGTGTTATACCCTACGTTATGGTTTGAATATGAGATGTACCTCACAGGCTCCTGTATTGAATACTTGGCCCCCAGCTGGAGGAAGTTGCTTACTGGTGTTGTGCCTTTGAAGAGCACACCTGGTACCCAGTCGCCTCCTCTCCGCTCTGTTTCATGGCTACCATAACCTAAACTTCTCTGCTCTGTTCTTCCCTGTCCGCCCTGCCACAAAAGAATGAAACCTCTGAAACCATAAGCACAAATAAGCTTTTTCCTCCTTTTTACATCAGGCATTCTCTCACAATGGCAAGGAAGCTAACTAACACACCTTACTAAGTTGTCCTTCATACCTGAAGGCAATGGAAAAATATTCTCAAATATCAAATAACCAAGATCCCAGTGAATAAAGCACACATGAATTTTAAAAAAGAAAGAACAAGAGAAACAGAAAAAAAGAAAGCCACCCAGACATGCTAGTGCATGCCTGTAATCCCAGTGACTCATGAGGTAGAGGTAGGAGGATTGCAGATTCCAGGCCAGAGGCAGCCCATGTAATTTAGCAAGACCCTATCTCAAAATGAAATAACAAAGAAGTGGGCTGGGATGCAGCCCAGTCGCAGAGCACTTGCAAAGTATGTGTGAGACACTGAATTCAAACCCCAAAGAAGGAAGGAAGGAAGGAAGGAAGGAGGAAGGAAGGAGGAGGGAGGGAGGGAGGGAGAAAGAGAGGAAGGAAAGGAAGGAGGAGTGAAGGAAGGAGGGAGGGAGAAAGCAAAAGAAAAAAAGCTGAGGGATCATAAAAATATTTCCAATAAAGAGATAACTCATATAAAAGACTATGTGGTAAGCATGAATACAATTAAATAGAGATATATAAGTCTAGTAACCATGGGGTATGGCTATAAAATAAAATACAAATCTTATAGATATGGGCCTTATATAACGTACTTAAAATTCTTAAAACTTTTTTCATATATTGACTTTTTGTTATTAAAAAAGGGGAAATTAGCACAAGTATATGTTTTCCTCCCATTCTCCACTCTTCTTTATTTTTACCTTCAAATTACCTTGTATTTTTTGGTGTCTCTCCTCTCTCTCTCTCTCTCTCTCTCTCTCTCTCTCTCTCTCCCCCCACTTTCCCTCTCTCCCTCTCTCCCTCTCCCTCTCCCTCTCCATCTCCCTCCTTCCTTCCCTCCCTGCCTCCCTCTACCTTCCAAAAAACACACCATAGTTTTGGAGGTAAAGACAAGGAACATAGTCCTACAACTGTTATCTGCTCATATTTCCTTGTCCAAATTCCAGGTAGTGCTTTACATTATTCTGAAGAGTGGCTTTAGTTACTCCTGCTGGTAGAAAACCTATTAGAATGTGAATAATGAGGCCCATAACAATTTTGTCAAATGATAGAACCATTTGCCTCAGTGGGTCCTTTACACTACACAGAAGATAAACCAGGGAGACCTTAAAAGTTAAAATTCTTTTTTTTTAATGCTAATTCACATTCTACTCACTGCTATTTATAATCTGAAGATAGACAATTATTTTTCTTCTACAACAAAATCAAAGTAAGGCTTTATTCTTCTAGTTACATATATAATGGTATTTAATATATTTGTAATATATTTTAAAGTATTAATTTTCCACTTGTATTTCTCACAGGCTAGAAATATTATTTCCCTTGATTCTACCTTGTAAACAATTGAGAAATTCAATCAAATTCATTAACCATTTGTGTTCCTTCCACTTCAATGCA
The DNA here is from genome assembly GCA_007922755.1 of Pedetes capensis. NCBI lineage: Eukaryota > Metazoa > Chordata > Mammalia > Rodentia > Pedetidae > Pedetes > Pedetes capensis. Next base: position 18,103 of record VMDO01008989.1, read on the forward strand.
ATAAGTTACATTTGCAGTTTTAAATTAACATTTAAAATATTGAGTTCAATTAATTTTATTGATTTTTGAGTAAAAGGTCATATTCTTAAAGAAAATTAGACTCTCTGAATCAAAAATTAAGAAACATAAATGCTATGATTCATAGACTTTTGGAAACTTAAAATAAATGTTAAATATTTCCCAGTAGAGACTATAATTTTACCACAGAAGAGATAAACTATGATTTTTTTCCTAATTTCATTCAGTTACATAGTACCTATACAAGCTGTATAGCATCTATTTCTTTAATCAAAAGCACAATAAATTCTTATCAAATTGAAAGTGATGACATTGTTAATGTTACCTATTTATAACTTATTTCATTATTTTATTATTGATATACTGATTTCATCTCTCCAATCTGACATTGTTTTTGTTCATACTCTTAAATCCACATCATCTAAAGGGAATTGTCAGAATAATACCAAAAAATATTTTTCTTTTGAGAATAGTGTATGTGTAAATGTATGTATATATGTATGTGTGTATGTACATATATACATATGTCAATATCACATAAAATGTACATAATAATTTTGATAATTAAGAAAGCCAAATATTCTCAGGCAGTTTTCAGATACTAAATGGATTCTCTTGCATTTTCTGACTCAACTGACAAATTAATTGAAGCTTTTTAACAAGAATTGACTTACTGTACCTATGCTTAGTGCTAAGTACAGGTTTCTCCTAAAAAATAAAAATATTATCTGGATTTTTCATGACATATTCAAATTATTAAAATGGCAGGCACCAGATTATTTATATATTGATTTAGCTATGAATCTTTAACTCCTAAAGGCATTGAAAATACAGACTCAATTATTGACATTTTCCTATCTGTATTAGCCATTTTTGCTACTAAAATGAAATACCTTGGCTACATCACCTCATGGTGGCAACATGTATGTATATATGTCTGTCTGGTTTTTCTCCCTTTCATAAAGCCACCATTATTCAATAATGAGGGCACTACTGTAATGAACTTATTTAATTCCGCTCAATTCCCAAAGCCCTCACTCTAAACACCATAGTTAGATTAAGTTTTCACCCTCTTAATACCTCACAATGTGAACTAAATTTCAGCATATGAACCCCTGGAGGATGTCCAAACCATATCCAAATCATAGCATTCCCTATATCCTGGCCCCTAAGATTCATACTCTTTTCACAATGTACAAATACAATTGTTCTGTCTCCAATAGTCCTCAAATCTAAATCTAAGTTTTAATTCAAAAGTCCAAACTCTGAAGTCTCTTCTAAGACTCAAGTAAACCCCCTGACAGTTGTGAGCCTATAAAGTCAATGTTAAGTTATCTACTGCCAAAATACAAAAGAGACAGGAAAAGCAGACATTTGATTCCAAAAGGGAACAGGCAAGAAAAAAGGAATAATCAGCCCAAAGCAGGACCAAATCCCAGCAGGAAGACATTAAATTCAAAAGCCTCAAGTCTGACATTTTGTGCATAATGCAGATGAGGAATGTGCTTCCAAGTCCTGGGGCTGTCTAGCCCCTATAACTTTGCCAGTAGTCATCCAAATGGCTGCTCTCTGGGGCTGCACCCTGCTTTTAGTGGTTTTCCTTGGTCAGTGTCACACATCACTGATTGCTTGGCCTTCTGGAAGCTGTAGTATAGCTTTGCCTCCACAGCTCCACTAGACCTGGCCCCATTGGATACACTCTAAGGAGCTCTGAATATGCAGTAAATTTCTGCCAGGCTTCCCAGAATGTCCTTTGAAATCTTAATGGAAGCCGCTATGACCTCATAACTCTTGCATTCTGTTTGCCTGCAAAATTAGATCCACTTGGACACCAAGGTCTACCACTGGCACATGGTATACCTACACCTACTTGAATCATGGCAGCCAGAGCTTCACAGAATTTCACCAGAAAGCAGAATCCCAAAGCAGTTCTGGGTTTGAGCAATGAGATCTTTTATATTTACTTTGCAAAAAGAGTAGCATTTTGTAGTCCAAAACCCTAGCTGTTGATTCTCTTACACAGGCCTACTCTCAAAACATACATACAAGGATGCATGCTCATGCCTTCCTTGCCTTATATGGGAGAAAAAAACCTATTCCCAGGATTGGCTACGTAAAAAGGGAAAGCAGAATATAAAAAACAGGATAGTTCCTAATTCCTCTTCCACAGTCTCCATTCATTATTTCACTTAAACTGAAGTTTCTAAACTCAGATGATATAACTCTTGGTTTTCTAAGACTTAAATTTCATTGAGAACTTATCAAAATAAGATAAATTCAGTATTTAATTTTTTCAGGTAAAAATATTAATTAGATGTTATTTCAGTAAAGATAGGACATTTAACTCTCAAATGGTAGGAAGACATTATTTTACCTTAAAATTAAGAGCAATTTATGATTTCATACTAATATGTTTTCAACATGACATTCAATTTTCTCATTTTAGTCTAAATTCTTGAAAGTCTCTCACAAGTGAAAAATACCCATGATATAATATTACAAATTACTGTCTTACTCTACACAGCATTTACTCCATACAACCTTATAAGTTTTTTAATTAAATGTTTTCTTTAAAACTTATTCTGATTTGTATCACCCAAAACAATTTGTCAAATGTTTCACTCATTTAAATGTACCAATACAGAAATATCATAGTGAATTATGTTAATTGTACATTTGCATATTCTTCTCTCATTGAAATGACTAAGTCAAGTTCATTCTTTAGTAAAAATATTCTAAATAAAATTAATTTAGTACATTATTTATAAAAAGGAATTTTGCTATAAATAGACTATTACTTGCCAGTAAAATATTCATTGAAAACCTTTTATCATTCCAATATCTGCTGAAGTTCTCTAATTATGTCTAATAGAGGAGTTTGCCCACATAAAGTAACTTATATTCTTTATGACAGTTCCTTATTTTTAAAATTTTCATACATATTTTTTATCATTGTTATTGTTAGGTGCCATAGGGTAGGTTTCCAACTCATAGTGACCCTATGTACAACAGGTGAAATACTGTTGTCAGTGCTTCTCTGCTATTCACAAGGCTTTCAATGGCTAATTGTTTTTTGAGAGTGGGTTGCCAAGTCCTTCCCCCAAGCCTACAGCACCTGGTATTCCTAGGTGATCTCCCATCCAAGGACTAACCAGGCCTGACCCTGCTTAGCTTCTAAGATCTGATGGGATCGGACACACAGTGCTATGGCTGCCCACTTTTATCATTAGGCCATTGCATAAATTAGTGTAGCACAGACTGTTGGTTGTACCAATATAAGCATCCACTTTCTTTCTCCTTGTAGGCAGACCCTAATTTTGTTGGAATCCTCATGAACTTTGCATACATGATCTCAAGGAAGGGGCCTCTTTAATCCATTTAAAACAAAGATGGTACTAATGTTCCATTGCCTATAATTGGCTTAGGTGTGACCTTAGAGTGTATCCAATGGGGCCAGGTCTAGTGGAGCTAAGGAGGCAAAGCTATACTGGATACAATTCTAGAAAATAAAATTTTACGTGATATTGCAGGATCTTCTTGGGAAAGTTTTGTTGTTGTTGTTGTTTTGTTTTTCTCTTTAAAGAGACTACAAAACAAGTAGATGCCTTTGCATATTGCTGGGTGAGGAAATGATGTTACTGTAACTGTCTGGCAACCAGAAGCAGAAGTTGAGAACTCTCAGAAAATCACACAAAAGCAAGGCAAAAAGACTCTTGGCTAAATCTGAATAACATTGTTGGAGCACTGAAGCAACCCTACAGCTCTTCCAGAATTCTTTGTTGCTGAGGTAAGCAACCTGTTATGTTTGTGCCACCTTGACTTTGGTTCTGCTACTTGCAATTTGAAGCAATCTGACAGTGGTAGTTCTGTAATGCAAATAATGGACCAAGACAGAATTTGTGTGGCCTACCGGAAGGAGCTCAATTAGGGATAGAGCCAGGTCTAGAATACAAATTCCTATTTCAGCCTCCATTTTCTTCTCCAAATTCTTCATAAGGACTGGTTACTTGCGCAAACTACTGATTAATAGTATGTTGTATAAAGGTCTATAAGTACATTTTTTCAATAACAAGTACATATGCATATTATTTTAAGTAAAATCATATGAAACTTCCATTCTCATGGGTAAAAAATGTTCAAATATTGCCGGTATTATGTGGTTCAACCCAATGATCTTACAGATGTCCCAATACTACCATAGAAAAAAAAATATATGTATATATACATATGTATATAATTGTCGCTGTTAGATAAAATTAGTATACATTAAATGTTCTTTAATTTAAGTTTGCTGCCTAAAGTTTAAATTGGAACTTCCTTCATTTTTCTATAAATTACCACCATTGGCCTTATTTCAAGAAGCAATCCTAGTTTGTTTAAAATAGATTGAAAGTTTAAAAGTATCTCCATCCATGTTAATAATGCTGAAAAACTATTAGGACCTAAAAGGCATGATCCTTTTTTTGATGAATACCAACAAGGCTTAATTAGAAATGAGCATGCTTCAGGTGGTAAAGGTTCAAGCACACAAAATATGACCTGAATTAACCATTAAAATATGATGGAAGAAGGGGTGAGGAGGGAAATAATGCTGAAGGATAAAGGTGGAGAGGGCAATCTCAAATTATATAATCTGACTACATGAATATATGGGAAAAACAGGGGAATCATAATTGCATATGATTTTCACAACATATTAATCAAAGGCTTCTATAAATTATGTAAGTTGATGAAAATATAACCAAAAGGATGTAATAGGTGCACAATAGAAATAGCAAAAACCTTATTACTCTGAAACCTAACATTTTTTAATAAAAAAATATGATGATGTTGTTAGCTGCCATCAAGTTGAGTCCACAAAATAAAAAGAAACAACTCCTATTGCTGAATGCTGCATCACTTTTATTTACAAAAGAAATGTGAGTGCTCAATGTATTTTGTAATGTTAGAATTTGTGGTCATTTAAAGTGATATTTCATAACTTTTTAATGATAAGTTAGCCATTTGGAGTTTATTCAGGCCATTCTCCTCAATGTGACTCCAACTGATTTTAAGAAAGTTTCATATAGACTTCATGAGTCTATTAGGTTAGCTTTCAATGTTATTTTAAGTAAGAATAGGATATAAACTAGGGAGAGGAATTCAACATTTTTGCTAAATTTTTCACAGACTTGTCTGCTTACTTCCAAAAGCACATTTTCTAAAAACTGAACATTACAAAGTTCTACAAAAATTAAGATTGTTTACTTTCAGCAAGTATAAATACTTCTTTAAATGCATAGAGTTCTCTACAAAAATTAGATTAGTGGCTTCAGTACTGCCTTGTAGCAATATAATAAAAATTATTACAGAAATCAAATAATGATTTCATTTCCAGAACTAATTTGATAGTAAGATCTTGTTTATATAGATATTAAACAAATGCATTATTCACATTTTGTAATGATTTTTAGGGAAAAGGACTTTCTTAATTATCATACGGAAGTGGTGTAATAAATGAGTATAATTTTTATTAACAGAAAGTTAATTTACATAAAACAAATGTTCATTGAATTATTGAATATGATAATATCTACATGCCTATTTCTGTTTGTCATATTTTGTGCCTTTTGGCGACATCAGAATTATAACAATTTGATTTATGCATTAAATTTAATGCATAGCATGACAACATACAGATATGTATGCCTTATAATGTATAATTTAAACATGATTGCTATATATTACACCCATTCTTTCATGGTTCTACCAATTCTCACATGCAGCCAGATATCATGATTAAAATTCAGGTTGCCAGATATGAATGTCTGTTTGAATTAATGAATATTTTTATAAAAATACTCCAACTATGAATGTTTTAAAAACCTTGTCATAACATTCACCAAACTTACACATGACAGCTAGCATGTGTTATTGCGTTTTCATCTTAAATATTTGATGATTGCCTCTTTAAATCCAAGATTCATAACCCAAAGGCTTTCATTTTCTTACACCATGTGTAATTCAAGAGACATTTATTAGTCCAATCCTCTTTTCATGCATCAACAAAACATATCTGAAGAAAGCAATATAGGAATTTCTGAGAATTTTGGACATATTTTAAGGTATTAATTATACATAACAGTAATTTATAATATGTATACACTATTTATACTATTTTTTCCTCTCCCTCCTGATGGAATAAAGATAGGATTTACAATAAAGATGATTCTGGTTAAACATTAAAAACCATAATATAACTGGAATCTCTTTTAAATTACATTAAAAGTGTGTGGACATTTCCTAGCCTACTCACATTTTCAGGAAATGATTATAGTGCACAGCTACAGTTTGTGAAGTTCTGAGAAACACCAATGCCCTTCTAATAACTTCATAACAAGAATGTCAGTTTTAAAATTACAAATTTAAATCTAACATACATAAATATTTGTAAAGCTATACAATGGCAGTAGGTATATGATAGTCACCTGTATTATTTAAGAAAGAAACCAACTAATATTTATTTACTTATTTAATTTTGCAGTACTTTAGGTTTGAACCCAGGGCTTCCTACATACTTTGCAAGTGTTCTACCACTGGACTGCACCCCCAGCTCACTTTTTACTTGTTAGTTTGAAGTAGTCTTGCTAAATTACACAGGCTGTGTCTGGCCTCAAACATGCTATCTTCCTACCTCTGGCTTTCAAGTCGCTGTGATTACTTGCATATGTTACTGCACCTAGCCCAGCTAAATTTCTTAAGAACAATTTTTTTACCAGGCTAAAACCAAAAGTTGCGCATTCATAGGTTACTCTGCTTGACCTTGAGTGTACAGGAAGGTAATGTGCCATGGTAACATTGGTCTTGATGTTTTCCATAAAGTAAATCATTTCAGTCACATCATGAAAGTCGTTTATTGGCTATGTAGTTTAAATGTCAGGCTTCATGAACAGAAAAGTTAGTAATTTCTTATGAGTGATTAAACCACCTGTCTAATGTATGAACACAGACTAAGTTTATGCAAATATTTTAACATATGTTTAGTTTTTCATGATTATTGTGTTTTAAAAATACTTTTTTATCATTTTTTTATCATATTTTACTCTAACATTTTTTTTGAAACACAGTCTTCCTATATATAGCCCAGGCCGGCCCCTAACTCTTCATCTTGCCTCAGCCTTCCAAGTGCTGGGATTGCAGGTGTGTGCTACCATGCCTGGTGCCAATATATATTTTTTATCTCTAAATATTTGCAGATTTCAGTGTACTATCAAATATCTGGTATTTTTAAATGAGTTATATCATGGTTTTTCTACATATACAAATTATATGTGTGTGTTTATACATAAAACAAAGGTCTTCAAGAAATATTGAAAGTTCCAAAGGCAAGCAGATTTTAAAAGGACATTTTAGGCCTTAAGTCAAAACTGACATTCCACCTTTAATTATGTGAAAATCAAAAGAATGTATTTTAATGACAAATTATGAGTAAATCATGAAAACCATACTTTCTTTTAAAAGCAAGAATTACAAAATTACTTTTTCCTTTATGAACTGTTCATGTCAATATCTCTACACAATTATTCCCTTATGCTGTTATAATAAAACTCTGCCTTCTTGAAGCTTGTACCATTCTGCAATGATTCTTGCAATCACATTTGTCAAGATCTCAGCACCCTCCCTCCACAAGCTTTCACATTTGCTGAAAATCTCAGCACTTAGATCACAATTTCTCTTCTCATAACAAGTTCTGCCATCATCCTCAGAGATTTCAAAAGCCTCACAGACAGCTCATCCCAAATCCTGGCCTCTCAATTCTTCTCAGCTACTCATTTCCAATGACCTTCACCTTGGCTTTTCCCTATCCTAAACACAGGACCCTGAGATAACTGAAATTTGTCCAAAAATATTTTGTTATTTTAAGAATTCTGCTTTCTACACACTATCAAATTTTTGTGATTTTTATTACTATTTAACTACACTATCATAACTGAAAACACTAGAATCAACAAACTAGTGTTTGTTGCCTTTGTATAATCAGTCTTTTTGGAATTTCACTTCCATCCTTACCCAGTTGAACTTTTATGGGATACCAACCTAATGTCTGAATTTATACTATCTAGCTGCCTTTTTTTCTTTGACTTTGCATTTTATTTCCAAGACCACACATTTAATGGTCCCAGTCATCTTCTTTCTCTAGCCCTGGTGTCAGGCAGCTGGGCTCTATTAGACATAAAGACACAATAGAGACTCCTTTATATAAATTAATCACAAATCCTGATAGGCTACAAGGCATTTCCTGGAAATTGTACCATATTCATTGGTCAAGCAACTTTCTTGTTCTCCACACAGTTTCAGACCTTCTGCTTTGTACTCAAACCACCAGCACTCTCACAGAAACCCTCTTCTGTGCATATTGCTTCACTTCCTTCTACGCAGGGTAAATAGAAATGGCTACAGAGATGCAAACACCCCTAAATGACAGAAAAGCCTTAAACCTATAACCTTACCTGTCTCTGTCCTAATCTCTTATCATTTCATTGTCTAAATAGTTATTACTGCCAATGTTAGATCCATTTCCCCCCAATTTTGTCAGATACTACAATATAAATAACCTCTTGTCTAAATCTGGCAATTCCTTTTTCTAGAACACTCTTCCCATTCCTAAACTGATGAACTTCTAGCATTCTTGGATATGTGTTCAAATGTTTCTTCCTCACTGATGACTTATTCACTCCAGAACAGATCCACAATTTTCAGCCTTATTTTCCATCAACTGTATTTCCTTCTTTCTCTCCATTTTTCATCAACATATTAATTTTTATCATAATATAGAATTTTATATGACATACATATATATATCCCTACGAATAGTAGAGAAGCATTGACAAAGGGGCTGGGTATGGCGCAGTGTTGGGGAGTGTTTCATAGGTTGTACATAGGGCTGCTATGAGTCAGACCTGACTCGATAGCACCTAACAACAAACATCTATCTATCTATCTATCTATCTATCCACATATGTGTGTATATATGTATATATACACATATGTATACACACATATATACATATATACATACATACATATATATATACACATATACCTATATATCTATGGTTTTATTTTTTGACACAGGGTCTCACTATGCAGCCAAGGCTAGACTTGAACTTGTGATCTTCCTGCCTCTACTTCCTGAATGCTGATATTACAAGTGTGTGTCAGTGTGCTCATTTCTAGAATTATATTCATTTTTGTGATTACTCAATTAATATTTGTCTCTACCAACACTGCTATAATTATAAAGTCACCATTATGACACTTAGGAGTTCAATAAATCTTTGATAATGAATAAATTACAATAGTGAAAAGCTCCTAGTCTGTTATACATATATGAACTCATTTAAGAAAGTAGCTTTATCTTCATCTTATAGATAAGAAATCTCAGGCAACATAAAAGCTGGTGCTCACACTGTATAAGAAGTTTGGTTCCAGTTCATGATCCAATAACCATACTCAATTGCTCAAGAAAGAGATGAAGCAAAAATATGACTACCTAAAATGACAAAAACAGAATATAGGCAAGATAAGATTGGGCCCTTAGTTTTATAATACCCAGTATAATTCTGAAGGGTAAAAGTTCAAGTACACTGAAAATACAAACCTTGTTAGTTCTGTGGCAGTTTGAATTTGAAGTACATAATGGGTATGTGTGGTTTTATATTCATCTTAGATGTTTTAATTTCTCCTTCTTAATAGATGAACAACATTGTAAAATCAGATTAATATCAATGACAAATGAAGAAAAACAGAATAGACAAATCTAGTAAGTTGGATACTGGTCTGTTTGGGAATTATAATGAATAACCTTTTGTCTAAATGACTTCACTGGGATGAAACAAAGGGGTGTACTCAAAGGAGACAGGAGGATGCCTAAGGCTGCTATTGATACATAAAGAAAATTCTGGAAAGGAAAAGTGTCATAATGATGGAGCATTGGGGGGTGGGGAGTAGTTAATAGAAAAAAAAAGAAAAGTCAGTTAAATAATATCTCTTTCAATCCTGGCCTAGTGTCACTAAATTCTTTAGAGCTGAATCTACGTAGCCTTCAAAATATAAGGAAGAATCATATTCATTACATTTCATTTTTTACCAACACTCTATAAAGTATTGAAAAACTGACTATAATATCTGATTCAATAATCAAGAGAAGAGGAAGCAATTTTCAACAAAGCCATCCTCCATGGGAAGAAAACCACACTTGAGAGGGCATAAGAAGGCTTTCAACTCAGTGGGAAGGGAATGTGAAAGCACTTCATTGAAGCTCATTGTAGCCTGCACACAGTTTGCCTGGCAAGAAATGTTCATTCAATATAGGGAAATAAATTCACACTCACTAATAAACACTGTCAAACCTGAAGTTGTTTTACAAAGTCAAACTCTATGAATATATCATAAGTGGCATATGTCTTAATGTAGCTCCTCCAAACTATATTTTATCATATGGCTTTTAAGTTATTCCATTCTTTTTTTTTACTTCAATTGTTCATGGCATAATCATGTGATCTTTAAATTATTCAGATTTCCATGAAGGAAGATCATATTTCTTCATCCACTAGGAAGCTGCAGTGATATGCTTAATTTTGCAGGTTTTATACATATAGAGAAACAGGACTCAAGAAGATCAATTACTAGCAGTGTTAGCCATCAGCACCCAATCCCCCTGTCATCCAAGGCTTAAGTGTTGTCTCTTGACTTGAACATTGACCCAGGAGTCAGGAAAATAGCCCAGGGCTTGAATTTTCCAATAATGTACTGGAGACCCATGACAAGTTCACTGCCAAGTAGTAAAGCACTTCTTAACTCACAGGACCATCAAACAGGATTAAGTGCTTTGAAATCTCTGGATAACAGGTGCTCCAAGGACTGAAGAGCTCACCAGGTCGCCTCTTCCCCTCAGGGTCACTCATCTCCTTGCCCCCCACACTAGGAGAATATTGATGAGAAGAATGACTGAAGATGACCATGGCACAAAAATGATGCAGGAGATACTATTAATTTCTCATATATAGTTGTTATACTATGATGATAAAAATTCCAGTGATCTTTAAAAACATCAATACAGTTTATCATTTTTAAAGTTTTCAAAATCCTAAGATGATTCTAACTAAATAAAATTGATTTATAGACAATTATATTCTGTTTTATGATTTGATTTTACATTAAAATTCCTTCTAACAACATGCTATTCGCCAATTTTTAAAAATTTAAAAAATGGTTTGTTAAATAATCATTAAAATCCCCATTAAGCTAACAGAACATCTAAATAAGGATTAAGATATTGAAGGTGATTTGAAAATAACCTTTCAATGAGGAAAGAATAAATTTGGAACATAGCAAATAGTACATTAGTTAACAGAAGTTCTCTGATTTACAAAACTCAATTGCTTGAAAATCCATAAAACGTTATGAAAAAATCTAATTTTTATCAGATCAGAAATTCCATCTTCCTATCCTTCCCCACCTCTAGCCAACCAAGACATTGCTGCCAAATGAATCTGTCTAAGGTGAACTCATGGTCCTGTCCCTCTCTTTCTCAAAGACATTTACTGGTTCCTTACTGCATGCTAACCAAATGCTAGTTACTGTCCTCATTGCTTTGAATGGATACGTTTCTTTAATCTTTACAACTCCATCAGGTTATACTAAGACAGGTGTCTCTTCATGTCTGTGGGTTCAGCCTTTTTGAATTCAACCAATTTTGTATGGAAAATACTTAGGATACTTAGAATAAAAGAATGTGTATATGTTACTTGCAATTACTATGTCATTTGATAGAAGAGGCTTAAGGAACCATGGATTTTGGTATCCAAAGGGGGTTCTGGAACCTATCCAGGTTGGATACTGAGGGGCACTGTATTATCTTCATTTTGTTGAAGAGTATAATTTCCTTGAGGTCACATAACTAGTAAGTAGCAGAGAAAGATTCCTATCCTAGACTAGCTGACTCCAAACTCTATGTTTTTAACTAACACTCAAAGTGTTGTCAACCTGCCAGAAACCACTTCCTTAAATTTATCTCCTAAAATGGCTTTATGTAAGCCCTGTACTTGTGGAAGATTGGTTTTTCAACTGCATAGCTCATAGCCTAGGATTATGCCAAGGTGCATCTCAGTTAATGCTGGTAGCTTCCATACAATAGCTTTTGAAACTAGAAAAAGTCATCATGCTAAGCTTTAAAAACTGCCAAATTTCCTATTGATTACAATGTGCCAACCATGTATAAATGAGAAGAGGAAATTTTCTTATGTGATATTTTCTTCATTTTTGTAATATCCCTGGAAGGTTACTTTGGAATCATCAACCATCCTAAGAATGGAAAAGCAATTCTTTGTTCAAGAAATAGTTATTTTCCAGGCATATTTATTTAATATATTCCTGTCCCTTGCAATGTTACATTATATATTCAAAATAAGTTGATATTAATCAGAAAATTAAGTATTTTACAGAGTTTATTTATCAGGACAGCATAGGCTGATTTGAATTTATCTCTAGATAGAGAAATGTAATATTGTTACACCAAACTGATTCACATTAAATATTCTAAATTTAGACAAATTGTGAGCTTATGTCATATTTGAAAGTTCTGTTGTCATAAAATGTTAAATAATTCAAAAGTTTAGGAAAACATTACTCCAAATATCACAGTACAAAATATTGGGTGATATTTCTTTTCATCTTTTAACAAAATGAATGCTAAGGAAAGAACATGGTTAAATCAATGCAATCTGAGAAAACAATGCTCGTGTTTCATATATTGGGCCTAAGATAATGATATTAGCTAATATTTCCTGCGCACCTATGATGATCTTAGCTTCTATGGATTATCTCAACTTTGCTTCTCATAGAACCTTCTACCAGAGGCATATTTACAACTTTTATTGTATTCCACGTAAGGAATCTAAAAGAAATACAATCACAAAGAGTGACATAAACATTAAGAAATGAGGATAAAAAGAAGTAGTGATGGCCAACAAAACCTATGGCCAATTCTTTGAGAAAACCTCATACACACATATCAGGAAAAAACATACTTGCAATCCATGCCTCCAGATTAGAATTTGAAATATACTGGAAACACATCAAATTAATAATGAAATGGGCAAAACATGGATACAGTAATAGCTGAAGTTGTATGCATACTCTAAGTTAAGTGTGATTATTTATGCACTTGATTGCCATATTGTGGCTGAACTCTGTGCTTGTCATTAAGTTGAGAAATAGCCAAAAGAGAGGGAAATATCCTTAAAGTAAGAAAGAAGGGAAATGATAGTGTAATACTCTGGAGAAAGTAATCAATTGCACAAATTGATTGCCTTAAGCAAAAGAATAACAAGAATGCTTTAATTTTTAAATTAATATGTGAAGGAAGATACTTGCATGCATAAATTTGAGGGTATTTTATGAGAGCAGAGTAAGAGACAGGGTGTCTAAGGTAAGATAAAGGAGAAATTATTTAGATAGGACATTGTGAAGATCTAAGCAAATGTCATTCACAACCCTAATTCATTAATATAAAAGTACAGATTATATAATGCTAAATTAAATGTGGACCATCATGCCTGTAAGGACACACAGTCTACCAGGAAAAGTAAGATATAACCCAACCACAATAAGTAAAATGCCATTTGTCACCACCTTTTGTGTGTGTGTGTGTGGCAATACTGGGGTATTAAACCCAGTGCCTTGCTTGGCAAGCGTTTTAGCCCTTAGCTGCACTACCAGTCATTTCTACATTTTTGTTTATTTTTATTTATTTATTTTTATTTTGACATGAGGTCTCATTAAGTTGCAGAGATAGCCTCTGGCCTTGAACTCATAATCCTCCTGGCTCAGCTTCCTGAGTTGGTGGGATTACAGCTGTGCACTACTATGCCTGGTTACCCTTCCTTTTTTTAACATACACATATTATTTTTTTCTTTTCACCTATCAAGTTTCAAGATCACATAATGTTCTATGATCCCTTTCTTGACACTTCTCTAAAGAAAGGATGCATCCAAGCAACAATATTTACTGAAGTACCAACATTAAGCCCAGGCTTCCTTCCACAGTTTAGCACTCTGTATGCTAGCACTGCTTATCAAGGACTGTGGAATGGTTTGGACTAAATGCATGAACAAAGTTAAGAGAAGAACAAACCTACCATTCCTTCCCATAATCAAATACACTTCATCCTGAAGAAAAGTATTACCCCGATTCCCTAATATGAAACTGACTTTTTTCAAACAGCCAACATACTTTAAAGATGGACAAAGTTCAGTCTTATCAATCATTTCTCAAAATCTACTCGTTCACTATGTAACATTAAACATTATTCAAAAGTAAAAGTGAAGTTTATATTCTTAACTATGTTGCTGGTTATTTTGATGCTAAGCTGATTAAAACTTTTATTCTTTAAATGTATTTGAAAATATTCTACCAGACAACAGTAGATGTCAATATTTATTTTAAATACAGTTTATATCAGCCTTTAGTTTCCATTAATAAATGTAGAGGAAAAATGAAATTATTACCAATTATAATGAGAACAATATGTATTTTTCTAAGACAGCAATGTTTTCCAGACATGTTACTAAAAGAACAAAATGTATCATATATTCTATGTTATTTTAACTTCTCAGAATTCAAATCACTTGCCCAGTCTCCAAAGAGACTGTAATATACCTAAGTTTAATTACAACTTTCTTTTCCATATTTAATTATGTTTCCTTCTAAAGAATAAGCATTGTTCATTCAATTACTTTCATTTTATGGGTGACATATTACATGGAATCACTGAGGCAGAAGAAAATGTATAAGAGGTGTAGGGGTGGGGAGAAAACTCAGAACACACAGTCCTTGGCCAGGCCAAGTCAGTTGCTCCTCTATTTTTATAAGAATGACTTCAATATTTCATCAATGCTTTTTATTTTAGGCACTGTAGGAAACACAATAGAGTTTGATGACACACTCTACCTCTGGATGATGCAGTAACAAAGTGTATAAATTCACTTGGTTGCTCAGAGTGGCAACTTGAACTTCCTTAATATACAGTTACTTTCTCTGAAATTAAACAATTAATAAGCTAGCAGCTATGTGAATCATAAATTATTCACACTTCCTATACTTATGAACATTAATCAATTATAAAAGATATAGAAATTAAGACTAAGAGAAAAACTCAACCACAACCTTTTAATATTGAGACTGCTAACCCTGTCTCTTTAAATATATTTGATTTGTATAACATCAATATTCATAGCTATGCTTGTTGCCCAAGTTTTCAACAAAATAACCAATTTATGAGTATACATACACTGTCAACCAGTAACAAGCAATACTCATCACGATTCTGTAGTCTTTGACTAAAAGGGCTTATTAGCGTTCTTTCAAATGATTGTACCTTATCAAATATTTAGTATTCACTCTCCTGCCTTCCCAAAGAATTTGAAGCCCACACTGAAAAACATCTTTAAAATTCTTTTGTAGTTTGAATACCAATAACTTTATATTGAAATATATAAAAGTATAATGATCACAAACGCAAAAACATCCACTTGGATAGCAGCCCAAGCCAGTCAGTTGTGACACTGCATCATTAACAGGGACACAAGCTCAACTTGCAATCATCTAATGAGAAGTTTATTTCCAACACATAAGGTTTCTAGATTGTGGAAGTACCCATTCTGATTAATTTATTTAAAAATCAGTCAAGGAAAGAGTCACATTTCTACTCTACATTTTTACTAAGAGAAAATCAAGAGAATAGGAAGAATATATTGATGGCAAACAAGCATTTAAATGGGAGAAGGGAATTAATTAGAATAAGAAAACTGGAGGAGCCACTTGGTTACTGCTATCAATCACATGTTACTGTCAAATATTACCTGGAAATTGAGTTGAAATTTTTCTTCAGTTGATGCTTTTCGGAAATAATGAGCTTGTTTTTCTCCCCCCAGCACAAAACCAGGAAAGCATCATTGACAAGTATTGAATGTCCCACTTCACTGTTCCTTCAAAGTTAGAGGAAATGAGGAAGCTAGGATTATAATGTAGGATATTAAAAACAAATGTGTTCTACTTTTCTTGTATTTTTACTTACAAGTACTTTTAGTTTCTGTGCCCTTGAGCATTAAGAGAGAGATATGTCCACCTATTCCTTGAACTGATGTGATGTGTGGTTAGCTCAACAAAATAAAAAAAGAAGTATTTGAAAATTACTCAGTGGAAATGTAGAACCTTTTGCTATTTTGGGTGGATGGAGAGCACTATTGGTACTCAGAAAATTCATGACTAATCGTAGTCCTCATTCAGCAGGCAGAAGACTGCAAAACCCTGAAAACCCACATACTCAGCTTGAAAAATCACATACTAAATGTCAATCCTTTCTTTAAAAATTGATCATGGTTCCTAAATCACACTAGCACTATGCTAAGTACTATGAGGAATATAGGAACGTATCAAACACAGTAACTATAATGTAAAGTGTCTTCAATTTATTTAATGGATAATTTATACTAATACAAAATAATAATATTCTACAAGAGGATAAGTTATATGCAATAAGGATGCTATAGATAAAAGTGTGAATACTGAAATATAGACAAGACAGATTTCTTCAATGACCACCAGAGTAGTCATACCTTGTAGAAGCACAGAATCTCAGACCCCAACCTATACTGAATCAGAACTTGCATTTTGGGAAATACTCACATCTTGTGACTTACATGCACATTCTATTTTGAGAATTCCTGTCTCAGATGTTTTCATAGGAAGGATGGTACTTAAATCTGTCATTAAACTATTGAGTAGGATGAGAAATGTAGAGACAAAGAGGTTTATTATAATGAGAAGTCAGGAAATGATAAAAGCATAGCCTAAAAGAGTTTGAGATATGGCAAGTTTAGCTTGTCAGTTTAGATAGGAAAAAGATTTTGTTCAGAGTGGCAAATGTTAAGTCTTGAAATGTAAAAGAGGTCTGGATACGAGATAGCTTGAAAATTAGGTTAAGGGGAACCACTGAGTAGTTTATACTGAAGAGTACTTTTGCAATAAATGTGATTCACCGTTCAAGTTCCTCCCTCTACCCTTCAAAATTGAAGAAACTACCATTTAATGTCTACGAGCACAGCTACTGGTACTTCAATAGAATCTGTCTCTGATAACAGCCCTTAGGAAGAAGGATTTGTTTCAGCCAAGTACATACCTTCTTCCTGGGGGCAGCCCACACCCAATGGCTGACTGTTGATACAGGATCATAGGGGCCTGCCCTCCTGGCTTCAATTGCAGACTCTATACAACAACCTGCTTGCTGAAAGTGAAGAGAATTTGAGACATTTACTTCTGAAGATAAAAGAACATAGCCTTCTGTATGGATTGCACCCCAATATCAAGAAAAAAAAATCTTTACAATTGGGTCAATAAGCAACTTCATGATAAATGGAGAAAAGACTGAGGTTGTCCAAGATTTTGCTTTACTTGGTTTTGCAATCAACAGCCACAAAAGCAGCAGTCAAGAAATCAAAAGACACATTGCATTGGGAAAAGCTGTTGCAAAACACCTGTTTAAAGTGCTGAAAAAGTAAAGCTGCCACACTGAAGACGAAGGTATGCCTGACTTCACACCATGATATTTTTAGTTGCATCATCTGGTTGTGAAAGGTGGACGATGAATAAGGCAGACAGAAGAACTGAGGCTTTTGAGTTATGGTGCTGGGAGACAAATATTGAATATACCCTGGATTGCCAAAAGAACCAACCAATCTGTTCTAGAAGAAGTACAACCAGCATACTCCTTAGAAGCAAGGATAGCTAGACTGCTTCTTAGGTATTTTGCAAATGTCAGGAGGGACCACTCTCTGGAGAAGGACATCATGGCAGAGGGACAGGTCAATGAAAAATAGAAAGACCCTCAACTTTTTGGATTGGCACAATGCAACTGTGTAAGGTTATTACAACAATGGTATTAAATATAAAAAAGATATTGTGCCTAGCACAGAGTTGGGGAGTGTTTCATTCTGTTGTACATAGAGTTGTTATGAGTCAGATCTGAGTCCATGCCATCTAACAAAAATAACACATCAGCCAGCTATTCCAGCTTCAGAATTTCCTGTGGCACCCTACATGGGCACCCAGATGAGTTATCTGGATCAAATTAATGTCCTCTCTTTTTCTTTTTTATTTTTTCTGGTACTAGGGAGCTGAATCCAGGGCCTCACACATATTTTACAAATGCTCTGACACTGAACTGCACCCCTAGCCCACTTTTTATTTTTTTTATCTTGAGACAGGGTCTTGCTAAATTATGTAGGCTACTTCTGGCCTTCTGCCTTTGTCTCCCTAGTCTCTAGGATTATAGACATGCAATGCTGCACCTGGCTCTCTTTTACTCACTTTACTAATTTCTGCTATTCTCATTCCCTCAGAAGTGTTCCAAGAGGGATTCCCAATAAACTTCCTACACACAATTCTCCATGTGAGGGTTTATTTTCACAAAACCTAATGCAATTCCCCTTTCCTCAAAAAATTACATTGTTATTAAAATTTTATAGTGAGTTAAATATACTGGGAATACCAAAAAATGAATACACATTTTAAGAAATGTTATCTATTTATTACTTTTTGGAGTTGAATTGAATTACAGTAGCAACATGTTGTGTGACCTCTTGTAGTTGCAGAAGTCAAATGTGACTTGCATTCACCTTTTGTTTTTGGTATATATTGAGTATTACAATTTTAATACAGTTAATGTTGATATATTCCTGGCATCCTCTGTATATTTTCATTCTATATATTTTTAATACTTTGATTACTTTATTAATATGCTTTAAATATCCAACAAAAGTATGCATTTATAAAAAGTGGAGAATGTTTTATGTACCCTTTAAGAAAAGTTCACTTAGATAAATACAGATTTGAGTACATAGTAAGAATTTAACTCAAACTTTATGAATTAACAAAATAATTTCTTTGAAATTCATTTATATTAGAACTTCTCAGATGTATAAGAGAAGTGAATGCAAAATTTGAGGAAAACATTTATTAACTAAGCAGTACTTATTACCAAGAATGATTTCAGCACTGCAAATCATTCCTATCAGGTCTTTCACGTAACCATGTTATATATGTCATAATGGTAGTTGGTGCTCAAAACATACCTTTTGGTTTAGTGAATAAATGAATCACAAATTTAAATAGTACATTGCTGATCATAAAGTATTTACGTAGCATCCTTACTTAATCTTTGCAGTGGCTTCCAGGTTATAGCATCAGTTATAGCAGGAAGTTAAGCCCACACAGGAACACCTCTTTTCAAAAGCATAGATTCTTAGGCTCACTCCAGACTTCCTAAGTTAAAATCTTTATGGGTTTTTATTGCTTCTCAAACTCAAACTGTTAATTAATTTCTAACAAGTTCCTGAATAATGTTGATAGTCAGTGGGGCATACTATAAGGAGTGAAGTGTAGAATTAGACACTGACTAGTTTGTTACAGAGTTCCTCATGAGATTCTGAAGTATGGTTAGATTCTTTTTTCAAGGATTGCTCAGGTTCTATTTCCAATGATTCTGATTCAGTCAGTAGAAGGCAGAGTCAAGATACTGACTTTCTCCTAATATTTAGGCAAGATTGAGAACTGCTGCTGTGGATTGTGCTAAAGAATACAAACTCACAAAGTAGCAAAATCAAGATGACACCTGGGTCTGAATCTACTATCCAAGCATTCTTCCAAACCCCGTACTACCTTCTTGCAGACAAACTAGAATTTCTGAATTGCACAATTGCAATCAAGTTTAGATTAGACTCTGGTAATCATCTGAAATATATAATAATCACTACTACCTAAGATTCTAAAGGTCATATAGTAAACTTGAATTGGAAAATGAAAGTAGATAGCATGACTTAATTACCCTCAAAATTCACTGGTGATATCTTAGAGTTTTAAATAAAACCTTCCTCTAGAAATTTCAGAAAATTCCTCCATATACTCTCTAAGCAACCATTTCATTGTGTCTGGAAACTGCACATTTTCAACTTCCTTCTAAATCTGAAGTACATGTGATGCCCCATCACTCCCTAATAGCCCTCTAAAATTCTTTCAAATAGGAATACTAGTGTACTAGTAAAATAATTTTCATATACTTACATTCCTATCCTTTTTGGGATTGTAACCCACAAATATTTCTCTGAAAAATTATCATGATAAATAAGAAATATAGGCACATATCATGATGAGTAAGAAATATAGGCATTAGTTTTCCAACAACATGTAGCAGGCGGTAAAGCGCAACAATTTGATCTGAGGTCTCAGCCACTAGATGCCGCTGATGTGTCTGGAGGCCTAGGAAGTAAATTCTACAGAACTATAAAGGCTTACATCTTGGAAAATAAAATGCTGTTACTATGGTGACCAGCTGAGATTATGGATAATGAGAGTACCATGTTTTCCACTCTCTGAGGAGCTATTGTTCTCCACATATTGCTCTGTGCTGAACATTACTGACCTTCAAAATGTATCAAAATCATTGGTACTTTGCTTCTAAAATAAAGGATATTTCATTCAGTACTTTTGTGTGAGAAGCTGTATGCATTAGTTAATCATATACACATACAAATACATACACACAATATGAAAAGGAATCATTATTCAATTCATTTTTCTTATTTAAGTACAGAGGAGTGATGTATGGTCTTAGCAGTACATGGTGTCATAGTTTCCATAACTTTATGTGATTCCATATTCTTTAAAGTTCTCCTTCTACCAAGATAGAAGAATTGAAAGAACTAGTGTAAAACATACCATCTCTGTAATAACATTAAGTATCTAGCTAGTAATAATTTCAGGCAAGTGTACATTTCCATTAGAACAGGGGTACAAGAGATTTTCAGTTTGTTTGAGAAAATCATGAAATGGACAAAAGTATATTTTTTCAAAAGCAAATAGTGGATATGAGAAAAAGAGTCACAGAAAAATAAAAATCTTTTATATAAAACAGAGATGTGGGGTACTGTGATGCACACCTGTAATCCCAGAGATTTGGGAGGTGGAGGCAAAAGAATTATAAGCTCAAGGCCATAAGCAGCCTGCTCAACTTAATAAGATTGTGTCCCAAAATAAAATAAAGAAGGATCTGAGAGTGCAGCTCAGTGCCAGAGCACTGACCTGGTATATGCAAGGACCTGGGTTCAAACTCCCAGCACTGAAAAATAAATAAAATAAAATAAATAGAGATAAAGGAATTTTTTTCAATAGATACTATTATGTTCTACAAAATGATCTCACGCCTATAAAAATTTCCCCCAAAATAATTGCTTTAACTTGCATAGCCCAAGGAAACAAAAATTAATTAATACATCTGAAAATTCAAGCAAAGAAAGAACGACCAGATTTTTCATGTCAAAAATTTCATATAATAACTAATGCATTGAAAGAGTAATAAATGTCAGTTTTCATAATATATGATGGTTTTTCATTATCCTGGAACACTATACCCAGTCATTCCTTTCAAAAACTATTAGTGATCTATTTAAATGTAAAGTGAACTTGATTTGCCATCTCCTTGGGCCTAGTCTCCAATGGCATTCAGTGATTCACAGAAATCATAAAGTGGTATGTAGTTTCATGACAGTAGTTGCATTTGCTAAAAGCAAATGGAAGATGGAGCTGACAGGAATATCTGAAAATAAATGTCAAGGGGCATCATTAGAATACTAAGCTTGTATCTGAGTCATGGTTATCCAAAGTACAGGAAATTCTGGAAGTACAAGTTTATGGCCACCCCACACAGCTGTCATTTCTGTGAAAACATAATGGAAAAATTAAGGGACTATAAACAATGGTGTTATATACCCCATAACATATTTTACTCTCTAATTTCTAGGACTATATGAACAGAGCACCACAAAATTAGGTTGTTCCCACAATTCTGGAGGCTAGAAGTCTGAGATCAAGCTTCATCAGGATCATACTTTCTCTAAAACCTATACGGAAAGCTTTCCTTCCCTCTATCTTGCTTTTGGAGGTTTTCTGTCAATCTTTGACCCTTCCTTAGCTTGCAGCTACATAACTCTAATCTTTGCCTTCATCATCACATGATGTTCTTGTGTCTTTGTCTTCACATGAACCATCTTATAAGGACACTAGTCACAGCATTTTAGGGGCCCTTCCCACTCCAGTATGATCTCATGCTAACTAATCACATCTTCAAAGACCCTACTGTCAAATAAAGTCACTTTGAGGTACTGGGAGTCAGATCTTCAGCGTTTCTTTTGGCATAAGTCAACCTATACCATTCCCAACAACATCAGAAAGTGCTTGGTAGACTATCAGATATTACAAGTTACTGCTCTTTTCCTTCTCTTTGCTTGCAAAGCTTTATAGGATGTCATGAAATTTAAAATAGCTATCATCAGCTTTATGACTCTTTCATGTCAGCATTAAAAACGGACTCCAGTGATTAAAAATTAGGACTAGTGACCCTCAAAATTCAAAAGCTTGGCCACAGCCTCTCCTGACATTTACCTGAAATCAAGCAGAAATATGGTATACCTAAATCATGTAATCTTAAGAAGCACATTCACATATTTCCAATTGTCACTAGAAACTAAATAATACACTATATCCATTAGACATTATTTTGAGGAAATGTCTAATTCTAATAATTTTTGCTTCATATTTTGCTAAGGAAGATATAGCAAAATATATACTACTGTCAAGGTCCATAGTTCTATAAACAAGGAAAAGAAAACAAAAATGTAGCTTCCTAAGTCTCCTATTAATCATAAAAGCCTCCAGTGTTACCCAAAGGAATTATAGTGGTATTTAAGCAATATAACTTTTTCAAACTCTCAATATGTATTCCCATCAGACTCTCTTCTAACATTACACCAAATAGGGAACACCAGTGACTTCCAAAGTTCACTCATCCATTGATCCAGTCATCCTTTCATTTAATTCATGAAGACCTACCAAATTCCAGGCATTGTGATAGGTCCTGGATTTATAGAGTTTTCAGCCCTGGGAGTGAAACTAGGCTATTGTGGTACATGTGCTGAATCCTAACTAAACTACCAACTTTGCCCAAATACTTATTGAATATACAGAGAATCCTTTGTATTGGAATTTAAAGAATGCAAAGAGCCTTGAAAATGCATACTTTGTAAATACTTTGTAAATTACATTTTGATTAGTTCTCCCAACACTGATGTGAATGTAATTTTGTTTGGGTTTTAAAGGAAAACTTTGCATTGCTATTGCAAATGTTTATATGAAGAAAAAATATGCAGCCACAGTTTCAGCAGCCTATTGGCAACCATCTATATGTTTTGTCAAACTACAAATTAACCATGTTCAACATTAAATCTATCAATTTCATTCTCTCACTGTACTTATCTGTATTCTACTGATTAATCTTGTCGATACCATCACTTTTCTATCAACCAGGCTCAGAATCAATCTTTTCTCCTTTTTTACTTAACATTCTCTTTATAAGTCTCCTCATTAAATCCACAATATTTTTCTATCTATTCCTTACTCATTCTTTCACAGACTCTTATTACCTCTCTTAGAACACTTGCTTTCTAAATGGTCTCCCAAATTGTGTGTCCAGCATATTTATTTCTTTGAAGCACAAATCCAATCACAATATCCCCTTAAATAAAAACCTTCTCTTTCTCCCCTTGGACCAGAGGATAAAGCCCTTTGTCTAACATTCAAGGTCTTCTATAATTGTCCTCCTATCTACATTTCCTATCTTCCATTCATCATATTCAGAACACTATTTTCAAACTAAAATAACTGCTATTAACCTGACCATTCCTAACCTATAATGTCACTTGTCCTGGTTCCTCAGAGAAAATGACTTTATCTCATATCCATACTTATTATTCAATCATAGTAACTATTTTTATTAATTATATGAAATTTTCAACTGAATTGATTACTGCAATTAAGTGATACACTTCCAAATCTTTCAAAACTCATACCCATAATATATCAAATACTTTAAAGGACATACAATCTTTTCAAAAATCCATAAATTGAATATTTTTACATATTTAGTGCTTCCATTATTAATAGAAGAAAAGTATGAATGTAGATTTTAATATTTAAAATGACCTAATATGTTCTTTATATAAAATACATTACAAAAATTTATTATCACACTACCTTGAAGTACTCCATGAAAGAATTCTTTAAGAAAGTGTAGCAAAGAATAAAATATGACACGCTAACATTAGATTCCAATTATTATTTTGCTTACAGAACTCTATGTGTATTAGCCCACATAATATTTTCATATTTAATATGATTACAAAAGTAATATATGCCTGGTGCAAAGCAAAAGGAAAAATTAAACATCTAATTATATACTGTTAAGAAATTTTACAGTTTAACTTTGGTACAACCAGAATTATTCCTACTCTAAATTTTTTTTTGCAATGAAAGCTAAATATACAAATTGAAACATTCAAATTTACTTTCTTTTTAACATTATTCTTTCAAATCAATAATTATTAAATTTCATTTTGTTTCTAATGGTGTTAGAATCTCTAAAATAGTCTGTCAATTAAAGGAGATAACTTAGTAAGTTTTGTTTGATGACAAAACATTAATATACAAAGACAATTTAGCTTTTGGCATTGTTAGCATGATATTATAGGGGGGAAAATGGGTTTTCTTTAAAAAATATCTTTGATAATTTTCATTATCAAATTTCAAGACACCAAATAAATGTACTTTAGCGTGCATGTTATGCTGAAGTAAATAGTAGTGATTGGTAAAATATAAAGAGAAAATAAAAAATTCACCTGCATTCAAAACTAGGAGATAAATTTCTATAAACAAGAGACCCAGCAGGAGTCAGGACAGAAGCTAAAAGTAGCTGGGCATCAGGATAAAACAGACAATGACAGCTTTTGCTCAGCTGGTTGACTCAAAGGTCATTCAATAGCTCAGAAAAGTAAGCCCAAATACAGATCCATGTACGTATAAGAACTAGACACATGACTAGGATGACTACTCAAGCCAGTTTCTTTAGGAATGAGTGTCCCAGAGGATAGCTGCTCTCCTGGTGTTTTGTCTAACTTAAATACTTTGTCTGTTGCTTGTTTCATTTTTTTTTTAATGTTTTCAATAGTTGCATTAAATTGAGAAGAAATATCTCTTGAACTTGCAGAGTCTGCCATGCTAGATTTAGTGGTATGTGGGACCCATGTGCAGGGATTTGAATTAGACCAGCTTTGCCTGACCCTAGCCAGATACAGTTTCTCTAACACATTCCAGAACAACATATTGTAAGTAGGTACTCTACTGATTGGTAAATTTGCTCTGAGAGGAGTAGCTAAGGCTCTTTCCAGCCTCTAGATCTAAGAAAAGTATTCAAAGTTGAGTGCTTTTGTAAATTGCTTGTATACCAGTCCCGCTTGCCATGTTGAATGCTTTGGCTTACAAAACGCACCAGGTTGCCAGTCCACCAGTTAATGGAACTTGCCTTGCCCTAAAAGATGTTTAAAGCTACCAGTTAATGTAATCAGTGAGTATTGTGGAAAATTATGGCATGTTTGTACACTGTGAAGACATTGGTTGTGATGTGCTTACTTAAATAATTCTGTTATTTATTGTATGGTAGAAAGACATAAGTATCTTATTGCTTGCAAATAAACCCTCCTGACAACAAAGAGCTCAAAAGTGAAATTTCATGCTTAATGAAAAATTATGAATGGAATTTCTGTTGACTTCAAGTTGGTGATGGGCATGTTGATGATGAACATGTAACTCACAAAATACTTGTGAATATATGTCATTCACTATAGAACTCTAAGGATACCCCTGACTACATGAAAAATGGAAAGCACAAATTCACTAAAAAAACATTAGCCTCTTATTCCAATTAGAAGTTGTTTTAAGAAGACTCTGCTGAAGACTATTGGTTTATAAAGAAGCTAATGGCAAGAGGTACATTTTTATGCTTCCCTCTGAGACATGACTTTTCATCTAAACTAAGCAATTATTCTTTTAAGTTAAATTCATTTTCAAATTTAAGTTTTCTTGTGCACAATCAAAAATGAAAGGAATAGCTACTAAAATACCGAATCAGTATTAGAATAACTTTATAGTTTAATGGTCCTGTTAAACATGAACTTTGCTAAATCTTCCAATAAAATATAGGTTATTTCCAAAATTGATTTTATTCCTTTCCACCCAATTCATGGAATAAAACTATAGATATTGGGAGTCATGATTGAATATACTGATAAGAAGGATAACTGTTATTGTTGTTAAGTGCTGTAGAGTTGGGTCTGACTCACAGTGACTCTATGTACAACAGAAGAAAACTCAAAAATATATTTTATTCAATGATTGTAACAGAACAAGAAAGTAGTGAATATTTAAAATTTCAATGTGTACTTAAGATAATACAGAAGAAGAAAGTCTGGAAGAAGATAATTAGCCTCACTACGAAGCCAAATAAGACTGGGGTTTAACTCAATTGACAGAGTGCTCCTCTGTACTCTCTGAAGCCCCAGGTTTGACACCCAGCACTACAAAATTGGAGAAGGACCTGGCAGCCCACTCCCAAAACTATCTGTCATTGAAAGCCCTATGAATAGCTGAGAAGCACTGACATGGTACTAAGTATGTCAAAGTCTTGGGAGTGTTTCATTCTATTGTACATAGGGTCACTTTGAGTCACATTTGACAACATGACACCTAACAAGAAATTAAACCAAATAAAACAGCGAGAAGCTCCCAAAAAACAGTAGTCCATTTATTTTCATCATCTTTTGAAAAGGGAACTCTACATCCATGATGCTAGAAAAGAAGTCATGACCCAAATATCCTTTACAAAACTCCTATTATTCAAAAGATGAAAAAAATAAAAGAACTATATTGAAACCCAATTTCTATTTGTAATTATAAAACAATTACAATGGTCCTATGGAAAATAAAAGCAGGAAAGTCATGCTTACAAAAGAAATTTTTAAAAATGTCACTTAATATTTCTAAATGACCTTAAGGCATATAAGAAATAGGGGAATGATAAAGGTAAATAAAATTATAACTTTGTAAAACTCAAAAATAAGAAGCATAGGGGAAAGAAAATAATAAAAGGAGGGTAACAGAATAAGGCAAAATGGATATAAAATAAAGTACCACATCTGAGATTAAAAAAACTAAAAAAATCCTAAAAAAACTAAAAATCAAACACTAAAACTAAAAAACTAAAAGCAAATAAGCACAATAGATAATGCCTTTAAAAAATAAAGGACAAAAAATTCAAAAGCAAAAATAAAGAAAATGATAAGGTTATGAAATATAATGAGAAATACAGCTGATAAAGAAACATAATGAACATATGTATAACAAGAGTCCCAAAGAGAAAACCCACAGCAATGGAACATAACAAATGTTGAAAACCACAGTTCAATCATAAATGAGGACCTGAGAGTACTTAGCTGGAAAAATTGGCCTAAAAAGACAAAGGTAAATTTTTGCAAAACTATTGACCTTTAAAAATCTTTTTATCTTTCTGGCAAAAAGATCACATTTCTTAAAGGAAAAAGAAATCAATTTGATTTTACACTTTTCAAAAATAATGCCATAGGCTAGCAGAAAATGGAGTAGCACATTTTTAATGCTGAATAAAATAAAATAGTCCACAAATTTTATACCCAGGTCAACCTTAAAGCATAAAAACCTGAGACAACTATAGAGGCAAGGAAGTCCAAGATCAAAGCATCAGCCTCTGGTGGTGTGCTTTAGCCATATCATCACATGAAGGAAGCAGAAAAGCAAAAAGGCAATAGGTAGCAGAACTCACTATTTTATAATGTTATTCATCCTACTGACGAGTGCAGCACCCTCTGGACTGCCCCTCTCCCAAAGGACACACCTGCCAACATCCACTGCAATGGCAACAAAAGTTCAACACTAGTTTTGTAGGGACCAAACATTCAAACCACAGCATTGTCTATGCATAAATTTTCCTTTCCATGTCCTAAATACAAATTAACTAACAGTCTATTAGCAAGCATTTTCTGATTTTCAAAAATGAATTAAGTAGGCAAAAATTTCAAAAGATGAATAACTAAGTGAAATTCACATATATTTAAGACTCACCTCTATGTATACCTTAGGAGAAGGACCTGGGAACCCACTGCCAAAATCAATCTTCCATTGAAAACTCTATGAATAGCAGAGAAGCACTGACAATAATGCTCTGCCTGTTATACATAGGGTCGTCAGAATCGGATATCAACTCAAGGACACCTAACAACAACAAGAACATATGTATACCTATTGCCAACTGAAAGTATCCTATAAACAACTAACCTTTGCAGAAAAGTACTCATAAATTCTAAGTAGCATGTGCTCTTTGCTGACACTAAAATACTTAAAATAGGAAACATTCAATTAGTATAAGATACTATCAGTTAAGTTGGCTTGGCATAAAAATTACTAAAATTCAGGAAATATTTGAGAACTAAAAAGTATGTGTAAGTTTTATAATTTCAAATGAATACAAATGTTTCCTTTCAGAATTAAATGGGCCTATATTTCTATATGCCTGCAGCCATACACTGTGGTGGCTGATCCCATCAGATCTTGGAAGCTAAGCAATGTTGAGCCTGGTTAGTACTTGGATGGGAGAATTCCTAGGAACAGTAGGTGCTGTAGAGTTGGGAGAAAGACCAAGCAACACATTCCCTAAAAAACAATCAGCCAGTGAAAACCATATGAATAGCAGAGAATCACTAACAATAGTGTTTCGCCTGTTGTACGTAGGGTTGCTATGAGTTGGACATCAACTATATGGCACCCAACAACAACAACAACAACAACAACAACAACAACATATTTTGATATGCTACAAATATGCTACAATAGAAATGTAGGTTAAGAATCATTTTCCAGGTTAAAAGACATTCAAAAGAACTACAGGGAAAGAGTTACCTCCTCAAGGTAGAATCTACCTTAATGATGGAATTGAAGTAAATCCCCAGGGACCTCCATTGGCTGATGTGGCATGACTAGAAGAGGAACAACAATAAACATCCAGTAATAATCAGAATATGGAATGTATACAGTATGAATCTAGGAAAATTAGAAATTGTGAAAAGGGAAATGGAATAAACATCAACTTCTAGGCATCAGATAGATAAAATGGACTGGCATGGGACATTTTGAATCAGATGATCATATAGTTTACTATGCTGAGAATGAAAAATTAAAGGGAAATTGGGTTGCATTCATCATTTAAAGAGATATCTCAAGATCTCTCCTGATGTACAGTGCTGTCAGTGATAGAATAATATCCATACACCTACAAGGAAAGGCAGTTAATATGAATACTATTCAAATTTATGCACCCACCCCTAAGGCCACAAATGAAGATAGGGAAGATTTTTACCAGTTCCTGCAATCTGAAATAAACCAAACATGCAACCAGGATGTACTGATAATCACTGGTGACTGGAATTCAAAAGTTGGAAATAAAGAAGGTGGCTCAGTAGTTGGAAAATATGGCCTTGGTGACAAAAATGATGCTAGAGATTGCATGAGAGAATTATGTCAGATAAATGACCTTTTTGTTGCAAATACAATTTTCAATCAACATAAACAGCAATGTCTATACACATGGAATTCACCAGATGGAACATATAGGCACCAAATTGACTACATTTGTGAAAAAAGATGATGGAAAAGCTCAATATCAAATGTTAGATTGAGACTAATTACTGATTGTAGATCAGATCATCAACTACTACCATGCAGATACAAACTAAAACAAAATTAGATCAAGAGTATGAGAACCAAGGTATGACCTTTAGTATATCCTACCTGAGTTCAGAGACCATCTCAAGAAAAGGATGGATTCATGTCTACAGTAATGATTGAAGACAAGAAGAATTGTACCATGACATCAAAGATATCATGACGAAAGCAAAGGGTTATTAAAAAGACAGAAAAAAAAATGAGAAAAGGCCAAATTACGTGTAAAAAGAGACTCTGAAACTTGCCCTTGAACAATGAGCAGATAAAGTAAAAGGAAGATATAGCAAAGTTAAGGAACTAAACAGAAGACTTCAAAGAGTAGCCTAAGAAGACAAAATCAAATATTTTAATGACCAAGAGCTGGAGACAGAAAACCAAAAGGGAAGAACATGCTCTGTTTTTCTCAAGCTTAAGGAATTGAAGAAAAAATTCAAGCCTTGAGTGGCAATTGTGAAGGATTCTACAGAGAAAATATTAAATGATGCAAGAAACAGCCAAAGAAGATAGAAGGAATACAAACAGTCATTATACAAAAAAGAATCCATGGATGGTCAAACATTTCAAGAAGTTGCAGGCAGTGCAGGAACCAATGGTATTAAAAGATGAAGTCGAAGCTGCCTTGAAGTAATTGGTGAAACACAAGGGTCCAGGAATTGATGGAATACCAATTGAGATGTTTCAACAAATGGAGCACGGGAGGTACTAATACGTTTATTGCAAGAGATTTGGAAAACAGCTACCTGGCCAACTGACTGGAAGAGATCCATATTTGTGCCTATTACCAAGAAAAGGTATCCAATCAAATGTTGAAACTATCAACATTTCCATGTATCAACTTGCATGTATAGCATCATATGCAAGTAAAATTTGACCAAAAATCATTCAAAAGTGACGGTAGCAGTATATGGACAGAGAACTGTCAGAAAAGCAAGTCAGATTCAGAAGAGGGCATGGAACCAGAAACATCATTGCTGATCTCAGATGTATATTAGTGGAAAGCAGAGAATAACAGAAAGTTGTCTACATTTTCTCGATTATGTCAAGCCATTTGACTGTGTGGATCATAACAAATTATGGATAACACTGCGAAGAAAGGGAATACCAGAGAACCTAATTGTACTCATGAGAAATCTGTGGGCCGGGCGCAGTGGCACAGCGCCTGTAATCCCAGCGGCTCTGGAGGTGGAGGCAGGAGGATCTCAAGTTCGAGACCAGAGGCAGTTTGTGTAATTTAGCAAAACCTTGTCACAAAAAAAGTGTAAAAATGGGCTGGGGGTGCAGCTCAGTAGTACAGCACTTGCAGAGCATGCAAGCATGAGACCCTGGGTTCAAACCCTAGTACCACCAAAAAAAAAAAAAAAAAGAGAAAGAAACAGAGAAAGAAACAAAGAAAGAAAGAAAGAAAGAAAGAAAGAAAGAAAGAAGGAAAGAAAGAAAGAAAGAGAAATTTGTGCCTGGACCAGGAGGTAGTCATTTGAAGAAAAAAACAATGAAGCACTGCCTGGTTTAAAGTCAAGAAACTTGTGCGTCAGGGCTGTATCCTTTCACTGTATCTCTTCAATTTCTATGCTGAGCAAATAATCCAAAAAGATGGACTTTATGAAGAAGAACACAGAATCATGATTGGAGGAAGACTCACTAACAACTTTTGTTATGCAGATGACACAACTCAGCTTGCTGAAAGTGAAAAGGACTTGAAACATTTACTGATGAAGATCAAACAACACAGACTTCAGCATGGATTGCACCTCAACATCAACAAAACAAAAATCCTTTCAACTAGAGTATGAAACTTCACAATAAATGGAGAAAAATTTGAGGTTGTCCAAGATTTTGCTTTACTTGATTCTACAATCAACAACTGTGGAAGCAGCAGTCAAGAAACACTTCATTTGGAAAAGGTGTGGCAAAAGATCGCTTTAAAGTATTGAAAAACGATGATGAAACATTGAAGACAAAGGTGTGCCTAACTCATACCATGGTATTTTCAGTGGCATCATGTGGTTGTGAAATGTGGATATTGGATAAGGGAGAGAGAAGAATTGATGTTTCTGAATTATAGTGCTGGAGACAATCATTAAGTATACCATCGACTGCAAAAAGAACCGAAAGATCTGTCCTAGAAGAAGTGGAACTAGAGTGCTCTTTGAAAGGAAAGATGGCTAGACTGCAATGTATGTATTTTGGACATGTAGCCAGGAGGGACCAATCCCTGGACACAATATGTTTGGGAGAGTGGTAGGTCAATAAAAAGGAAAACCCTCAAGAAGATAGATTGACACAGTGTCTGCAACAGTGGGTTTAAGCATAAATAAGATTGTATGCCTGGCAGAGAGTCAGGGAGTGCTGCATTCTGTTGTACGTAAAATGGCTATGAGCCAGAGCCTACTTGCTGGCACCTAACAACAATAGTTTCCAAATGAAAACAAAAATGTTTTACTAATATCCCAATAAGGATAATTATATATCTCTTTGTTCAAAGACATTTTTGCTAAACTTGAAATTTTACAAAAAGAAAAATATAATAATTATCCATGCTTTTTCTGAAGGCTAGATGACAAATTGACATAAGTAATTACCACTTATTGAATGTCCTCAGAACTGAAATTACAACGCAGATATGTCAGAGAGCAAGTCACAATCTAATGTGCCTATTTTTTTTTTTTTTGGTACTGAGGGTTGGACCCAGGTCCTCGCGCTTGCATGCTCTGCAAGTGCTGGACCACTGAGCCTTTTTTTTTTTTTTTTTTTTTTTTTTTGAGACAGGGTCTCGCTAAGTTATTGAGACTGCCTCTGGTCTTGACCTTGCGATCCTGCTGCCTCTGTCTCCTGAGCAACTGGTATTATAGGTGTGCACCACCACGCCCGGTGCAATCTAATGTGACTTATTTCTACTAAAATGAAATTTCTTTAAAGTTCAGATTTTTCTCTAATGAAGCCTACTCTCCGTGTTTTAGATATAAAGAGCAAGAGATAATCCAAGATAGATTTAGCTAAATATTCTCAAAGAGAGAACACTTCAGGTAAATGAAAGAATCCTCAAGACAACATTGACAGAATGAATTCTATTCTAAATATGATCCAAGTTAATTTCCTAGGGTTTCTTTTTGAGAGCAGTATTGTCCTTACCTGTGGCCTTTGTGAATAAACACATCAGCCATCTTGTTAGTTACCTACTTTTCATTGTATGAGAACATTTTCACCCTGGGCTGATAGTCATCATATAGGAATCACTGATTTGATCTTTTTGTATTATATTTTATGTAGTGTTCTGATCCTAGGGAAGAAACTAGGTTTATGGAGTCAGAGTTAGATTCAAGCCCTGATTCCTTCAAGGATGAATTGGAGCATAGGTCACTGGAGCTATTATTTAATCACTCCCAGGCCAGTCTCCTCACATGTAAAAAGAGGAAATTAATAGGTACCACATAGATTATGGTGAGGATTAAAATAGTTAATGTTGGAAAAGGGCTTAGCCAGTCCTAGACTGTTAGCTGGCATTCAATAAAATGTAGTTACCTTGCTTCTTATCTCTTTTCTCTATTTTCATTTTAACTTTAAAATGCCTACCAAAGTATGATTTTCCAAATGTAACTTCCATTCAAATAATAAATGGGCATACTACCTTGGCATCTGATCCCATCAGATCTTGAGTGCTAATCAGGGTCCGGTGTAGTTAGGGCTTAATTGGGAGACTGCTTGGGAATGCCGGGTCCTGTAGGCTTGGGAGAAGGACCCAGCAGCCCACTCCTGAAACAATCAGTAATTGGAAGCCCTATAAATAGGAGAGGAGCACTGACAATATTGCCAGGCATTGCACAGTGTGGGAGAGTGTTTCATCTGTTGTGCATAGAGTGGCTATGAGTCAGACCCAACTCGATAGCACCTAACAACAACAACTAATGATATATCTGATAAGATGGTAAGACTAGTCAAAGTGCATGTATAGTAAGATTATGTTGTATTTGTCTTCCTATACCTGCCCCTTTTCACTTACTCTGTGGTGACTATAGAGGACAGTAATAGACTATATATTTGCAAAAGCTAGAAGAAAGTATTTTGAAAGTTTTCATTATAATTAAATGATAAATGTGCAAAATGATACATATGATTAAACCAACATAAACATTAAACATTATATGCATGTATTAACTATGTATTAAAATATCACATGGTAACCCATTAATATGTATATTTTATGTCTTTAGTTATCACTTAAAAATAAATTTCATTTAAAAAAGACTAGTTCAAAAAATAATTTGAAACATAGTCATATACATTACCAATCAAATACTGAAATGAATTGTTCATTAATGAAAAATTGATTAACATTTTTAAAAATGTGGCATTTTAAATGTCTGAAAATAAATATAATATTTGGGGTTATATTTTTATGGAAGGGAAAGCAATTGTTTCTCTACTGGGCAAAACTTGTTTGCCTTGCTTTGGACAACAATCATTTGCATTGCTATCAGTTTTCTACATGTTAACTTCTACCCGTACGTACTGAGTTGTAAAACAGCTCAGTCAATAGAAAGTTAACCAAATGTGCATATCCCTTTAAAATCAAATAATCACAGACATTCCATTAGACAATGCCTTGGCTTCTGCTGAAAGGACATCCAATAATCAGTTTTGTGCATTCCCAAATCTTGAGCATGCTATATAAAGCAAAAGCTTTAATTTCTAATCCTCAGGGTCGGGCCTGGTTAGTACCTGGATGGGAGACCACCTGGGAAAACCAGGTGCTATAGGCTTGGGAGAAGGACCTGGTAACCCACTCCCAAAAATCAATCTGCCATTGAAAACCCTATGAACAGCAGAGAAGCACTGATAATAGTGTTTCCCCTGTTGTACAGAGGGTCGCTAGGAGTTGGATGCCGACTCAATGGCACCTAAGAACAACAACAACATATCGGTTTCTGAACAAATTTGAGATTTCATTCTGTCGATAAACATGTTTTTAACATTTTAGATAATATATATTTATAAATTTTATATAGAGAGATATATAGATATAGATATCTTTGAAAGTGTTTTCTCATGCATTTATATTTCCTCTGTATCCTAATTATTTATTTTGATAGCATATATATATATACACACACATATACATATACATACATATATATGTATATATGTATACTTACATACATATATACACATATATACATATATACATAAATACACATATATGCACATATATATGTATGTGTGTATATATGTATATATATGCGTGTGTATATATATATATATATATGTATGTATGTATGTATTTCAGTAGTTAAGATAACTTGCTCCAGATGTTAACTATCTGCAGTATCATGGGCAAGTCACTATTGTTCTCTAAGCCTCAGTTTCCTCTGAAAAATCAAGAAAGTAAAGGCACCTACTTTACTGAATTGTAATAAGGGTTAAATGAGGTAACACAAAAAATTATGGAACCATTTTTGGAACACAGTAGTCATGCAGTAAATGTTTTATTTCATTGTAATTTCCTAGAGAAGTGATAGACAAGGACAATATTCACGGCACCTTTGGTTATACAGTTGTTGTTGTTGTTGTTGTTAGGTGCCGTCGTGTCGGTATCCGGCTCATAGCGACCCTCTGTACAACAGGGGAAACACTATTGTCAGTGCTTCTCTGCTGTTCATTGGGTTTTCAATGGCAGATTGATTTTTGGGAGGGGTTTGCCAGGTCCTTCTCCCAAGCCTACAGCTTCTGGTGTTCCCAGGCGGTCTCCCATCCAGGTACTAACCAGGCCGGACCCTGCTTAGCTTCCGCGATCTGAGGGGATCGGATGCCACAGAGCTACGGCTGCAGGCGGTTATACAGTAGCTATCAAGAAAAAATGGGAAGGAAAGCAAATTATACATTTTCTGGAAATTGATAATAATGACAGATGTAATGGAGAAGTAAACTTGAAAGACTAGATCGAGATTGTGGCACAAAAGTCAGTAAAAGGTACATTTATTTGTTTTAGGGTTAACAATTTTCCTCTTTTAGTTAAATAGCTTCATGCACTTTCACATTCAAAATTCAGTTATATAGACTCAAAATGAAGACGTTTGCTTCAAAAATAATACACACCAAAAAATATTAGCTACATTTATATTGTTGAAATCTTGTAAAAATTTTACGACCCAGATCATGTTTCAAATTTATTAATTTATAGAATTAAAAATAATTCTCACAAGCATCATTTTTTGCTTTTATTTATTTATTTTAAGAAACTTAATTCTTACTCTGGCCTATTCAAAGGTGTCCAAAGCTGCACTGATGATCTAATCTAGAAGGTAATGTGTGTCAGGCTCTTAAGAGAGAATGATAAAGGGAATATACTAAAATATTTTATGAGGTCACTATTATTTCTATAGTTCTGAAACATACTCTGCTACGTCAGTCAACCCATGGATAACAAGTCCAACTCAGCACTCTTGGGTTTTATTTATGTGTTGTTTGTTTGTTTGTTTGTTTAATTTCTCTTTTGTCTTGTAATGTTTTGCTTATTTTTTAAAGGTTAAGATTAGAAAACACTGCAACATGGTGTCTTTGGAAAGAACAGTTAGATTTATACTCTATGAAACTAATATTTGGATTTTAACTCACATGTTCTACAATTGCTTAAATTTAAATGACATATTAGAATAAGTTTCCATATGATATATTAATTCTCACACTTTCATTAAAAATGTGAAACTTTTATAAAAGCATATTGAATATAATAAAATATACTCTTGGCAGAAAGACGGCTCATATACATAACAAAGGTTTCTGTTTGCCCTATAACTGAGAATATAAATATAGAACACATCTTATGTGGAGAAGTAAATTTCTATGCCCAAAGCCATGAAATTACCAACCAATAGCCAACATTTTAGAATCTTACAAATTAACTGAGTCATCTCATATAGTATTTAAATTATAGCCCTTTAATATTTTAGTACATAATTAAGCTGCAAATGTGGAGAATGTATATAATTCCAAGGTTTTAAATTTAAATCTAAGTTAGGAAAGATCATATGCTATATGTTATTTAACCAACCACATTTTATTTTGGAAGGCAGTTGTGTTTTTCAAGAAAAAAAATCACAAAGCACACTAACATGGGGCAAGTTTTTTTCTTTGAACACTATAATAAAGGTTTAGAAAAAATATTAAGCAAATAGGTTAGATACTGAAAAAGAACAGAAATCACAAGAAATGAATTTAAAATTTTATTGTGCTGTAACTTAACCAGAAAAACTACTGAAACTCTTTTTCCAATTCATTGATTTAATCATCAACTTTTTTGGATTCTTAGATCAAGCAATATAAAATATAAGCTGGCTCATAACTGAAATAAATGGATATTGAAATGTCAAGGTAGGGCAACTTGAGGATACAACCATGCCTTATAAATTAAAAAGAAATAAAATTAGAATGAAGATACATCTTACCAGTTTTTAAATGTAGACTTCTAATGCTACATTTTCTAATTCTTTGTGTTCTCTGAGCTTGTATAAGAAGATTTCAAAAAGCATTCTGAGCTAACATAAAAAACGTACCACTGTGCTTGAAATTTCTTAAGAACATTATCTACTTAGAAGACAGAATCAGATACTAAGTTCAATGAATCTGTACATAGTCACTTTTCTAAAACAGCAGACTTTTGGCTCTGTATCACTTGACAATTTCTTTGTCCATGCCACACTAAAAATAGGTTCTCATATAATGGAAATGTTGAGATATTAACTATATTAATGTGAATGAGCACCACTATGATAAAGATCTTTCATCAACTCTTGGTTTATGTTATATTAACATATGAAAAAGCTATTTAAGCATTAAAATTAACACATCATAAAACAATGGTAATGTTTCATACAAAATATAGTTTTATTTGAATCACAACTACTCACAATAGCTATGAATATCTCCACTCAAATTACTATCATGAATATTGTATAAAATGAGAAGAATAAACTAAAAGTAAAATTAGAATAGTTCTTTATAAATTATAATATGTCAACCTAACAAATGGTAGACTTGTCATATTGAGCAACTAAACGTCTAAATGATCATTCAGCACTCATAGTGTAGGAAGAAAAAAACAGTGGCTATGTTGCCTCTAAAGCAGTTGCTCGATTTTTCATACTGTCATTCTGCTCTATTAGCAAAGCCTAACACAATTAGGTATGAATATGCAGTAATAACATGCAAATTGTTCCCTCACAATTGCCCTAAGGCAGCAGTCTCAGCCTTTCTAAGCTTGATTCCTTCTACATCATTACAGGCTTGGCATAATTCATCAGAATAAAAAATACCTCAGCCTTATTGCAAGTGGCCAGCTAGTAAAATCATCAGTAGCTGTTAACCACTCTCCCTCGATGGGTTTGTTAGCAATGCTGTCCCCAGCTCCCTGCCACTCCTATGCTTGTACATGTTTCCCTTGGGTAATGTTAGACACTACATTTGAGCCTGCCAGAACAATTAACCCTACTGTTAATTAGAATGAAATGTCAGGCGCACAGATGGTACAAGCTGGCACCCTGCCATTCCGCCAACTGCTGCTGAAAGCAGCTACCCTACCGCTGACAGCTGCTCAGCCATGTCCCAAACCAGCAGATGTCAAAACTTTCCAGCTGAGGAAGGTTAAAAAAAGCCAAGAGGAGGGGTTTCTCATCCCAGCAGTGATGATGACTGTTTGAGTGCTATTGTATCTATTACCTGTTGTCATACTGTACCAATCAAGAGGAAGTCTGCAAGCAGAGAGACACAAATTTAAAATAATGATATGAATAATCATAACATAAATAAACACAATATGGCTATATTCCAGGCTAGTATAAAAATGGCACTGGCAACAAACAAAAACATTGAAATTTTGCACAGAGCTCTCCGTAAGTAGAGTTGCATATCTTATTTTTTGTTAACTTTTTTATTAATAATTTTAA
The DNA here is from genome assembly GCA_007922755.1 of Pedetes capensis. Taxonomy (NCBI): domain Eukaryota; kingdom Metazoa; phylum Chordata; class Mammalia; order Rodentia; family Pedetidae; genus Pedetes; species Pedetes capensis. The sequence goes on from VMDO01008989.1 coordinate 56,851, forward strand.
CATACAACTTAATTCGTCTCATTATGAATTTCCATAGCTGCATTTCATTGTACACTGCTCACATTAACTTCCCCCTTACCTCTCATGACCCTCTTCTCCCATCCCGTCCCTCCCCACCAATGGTCTCCTTTATATTTGCATGCCATTTTGGAATTGCATATCTTAATGCATATTTTCGAAGAAAAAAATCTCCTAATAGTATCAAATCTGATCTTTAAAAAGGCCTTAAACTATTGCGTAGCTGATATTCAGACAGAATATTCACTTTGTTTTCAGAAATAATACATAGAAATGAAATTATTTTTCTTGATGCCTTTCATTGTTTATAATTTAGGAACATCATTTATGAGATGGTAATTTATCTATCCTTATACACATGGTCACTAAAAGAGATAATAGAAAAATATCAAAAACTGAAGTCTGACTAGAAAATAAAATTACAACTGAACATCACTTTGGTTAAAAATTACCCCCAGAATTCTGACCTAATATTGTGCTAATGTTATGGCTAAACCAAAAATTAATGATCTCATTTTGAATTAGTTGGAAAGGCAAGCTATTTCTAAACATGAGGAGACTGGACCATAAACCTCTAATACTTATTCTTTACTTTGGAAAACAATTTTGTGTCTGATTGTTATTAAACATGGAAAGTGTAGAAGTGTGAAAGTAATCTCATTTCAATTATGCTATTTTGAGTCATTCTCTTTAACAGCTTTAACAGCATGAGTGCAGGTGGATATTATAACCTAAATGCCACAGGAAATATGCCATAAAATTTAAAGTTCATGCTTCTGCTATTTCTACTTCAATCAGACATCATTTATTGATAAATTATTCATTTAGTATTACATAAGTATGCACACATACCAAAAACAATCTAAAAGTCTTTCGAATATTCAAAATGAGCTAAAAATCATATACAGTTTCTTAACCATTCACTCTAGGCAAAAGAAACATAACAGTAACAGATATATGGACCACATAAAAGTCAGTGATTTTCTGTCATGCATAACTAAAATTAACTTATGGTAAGATTTACTGGAAGCATATAGAATGGTTTACAGTAAATTAAAAAAAAAAAAAAACCTGAAGCACTGACTTGGAAAGGACAGGGCAGCTTAGGGAACTAGAGGGCAAAACCGTGGACAATATAAAATACTAAGATGAATCAGCCGGAATCCTTTCTTCTAAGAATGAGGTTGACTTGTCATTTCTGTTCACTGTGTCCAAGTTTGATTTGGGCAGTGCAACTTTTCCAATAAGATTGAAGCAAATATTTAGGTTGTTGTTATCAAAAGAAGAGCAAGTGGATTCAGTGTGTCAAATCAATAGCGACAGATGACCAATATCCTGTGAAATCAGTACTGAATGATACAAGTGATTGATACAAGCTTGATTAAAACTACAGAGATGAATATAAGTGAAGGATAAGTAGATATGCTAGATATATAAATTCAGAATAAAGCATGGGGTGCTAATTGGCTTCTTTGAGAACTGAATACCTCACTAGGACAATCCAATATCATTAATAGTGATGATGACCACTACTCCTAATTTCTTGTACTAATTACTGCATTTCTGTTGCATTTTATAGTTGATAAAGCACTTGCATTCTTTGTTTCTTACAATAACCCTGAGAAATACGTGTTACACATTTAGTGACCTTTTATAAATGAAAAATCAGATGGCACATTATAAATACATTTATTAGTATATGAAAAAATTTTGTTATTAACACATGAAGAATTTGGCATTTGTTAGAGGCTTAAGTTTGGAAAGCTAGAATACTATCTTCACCTGCTAATATTTTTCCAGAAGCCAAGCAAATGAGATCTTTTACACATCATTTTGTATTTCATTGTTTTATTCCAAAAATATTTGAGCAACTAAATACCAAATGTTAAATACAAGTCTAGATACCAGAGTAGTAAGGGAAATAAGATATAGCCTTGTTCTCAAGAAACTTGGAATATAATATGTACAGAAAAACAAATTAACACATATAAAAATAGTGCATGCAGCCGGGCATGGTGGTGCATGCCTGTAATCCCAGTGGCTCCGGAGGTGGAGACAGGAGGATCGCAAGTTCGAGACCAGAAGCAGTCTGCATAATTTAGCAAGACCCTGTCTCAGAAACTGAAAAAATGGGCTGGGGGTGCATCTAAGTGGTCCAGCACTTGCAAAGCATGCAAGCGCGAGGCCCTGGGTTCAACCTCCAGTACCACACACACACACACACAAAAAAAATAGTGCATGCTTATTAGGACAGAGATGGGATGAAATATCAAATGGACAAAAGAAGGGAGGGATCAGGTCTCTCTACATGAGAGGCATCAGGAAAGCCTCTTTAAAGTTTTTTGACTATTAATATATTTGAAATGAATTTTGTCAAGGATTCATATCACTTAGCATACAAAACAGAAAAAGAAAGATATTTTAAATTAAACACAAATTATTCAAAAATAAATCCACTCTTAAAATGCATAGGCAATATATTAAACAAAATGTTTGTGACTCAAAAACTTTTCTGTAAAGTATCTCCTCAAAAGTAACATAGCAAAATTAGGGTACTACTAAATTCAAGGTAACATAGCAAAATTGTTGTTGTTGTTGTCAGGTGCCGTTGAGTCGGTATCTGACTCATAGGGACCCTCATAGGGTTTTCAATGGCTGTTTCGGGATTGCCTTGGGAGTGGATTGCCAGGTCCTTCTTCCATTTTTGCAGTGCTGGGAATCGAACTTGGGACCTCAGAGACTGCAGCACAGCACTCTACCAACTGAACTAAATCCCAGCCCTACAGCAAATTTAGGTTACTACTAAATGCAAAGTATATGTTCCATTAGAAATATGTCTTAAAGGCAGGCATGGTGGCTCATATCTGTAATCTCAGCAGCTTGGGAGGCAGAAGCAGGAGGAGCCCAGGGTCAAGGCCATAGGTAGCCTGCATAACATAGTGAGGTCCTCTGTCAAGATAAAAAATAAAAAATGGACTGGGAGTGCAGCCCAGTGGTAGAGCAATTGCAAAGTATGTGTGAGGTCTTGAGTTCATCCCCCAAATATGGCAAAAAGACAAAAAAGAGTCCTAACTGCAACTACCTTTCAAGTTTAGAATAACATGTAATAAGGATGGAAGCAAAGAAGCAAAACATCTAATCATCGGTTTATTTTAGCAACTACAATAAAGGTCAAAGACCTCTAGATAATCTAAAGAAATGAGCCAGAGATATTTAGGGAACAGTTATGAAAAGATTTCTGGTGCAGGCATTAAATATTTATGCAAAATAATATACCTTCTCTTCTCTGCAGACTTAGTAGTGAAAACATGATAAATTTACTACAAGAACAAACATATTTAGATGAATCTAAATGTGTTTTTTCACATCTCTCTAAAAAAATGTGACGAATATTGTCACAGAAAATGTAACATCTTGCTTATGCCTCTTTCATGTCTGGTCTAGGACCTCATGGGTCAAGAGATACAGGAAGAAGGCAAAAGAGAGATCAATCACAGAAAAAGAGAAATGATGCACACAGACAGGCAAAAAAAAAGCCAATTTATGGAACTTCTGAGGATAATTAAGTGAGGTAAATGAATAAAAACCCAGGAAGACCATTCTGTCTGATTCTAAGAAAGATTCTAGGCAGAGTTGGTCTATGTTGAGATCCATATAACAAATACTATTCCTCCAAAAATTTTTACTTCATTTGTCTTAATTCATGGGAGGATTATTCTTGGATAATTAAGTGAGGTAAATGAATAAAAACCCAGGAAGACCATTCTGTCTGATTCTAAGAAAGATTCTAGGCAGAGTTGGTCTATGTTGAGATCCATATAACAAATACTATTCCTCCAAAAATTTTTACTTCATTTGTCTTAATTCATGGGAGGATTATTCTTGGGGGGAAGATGATGTTTTAATAATTTAAAAATCTAAAAGGATTAAAAACTATTATTATAAAAATATGACATTGCTGGGAAAATTTTTATTACTTAGCTCAAAGCTTCATATTTGAAACACAAAGATCCAAGAAAATGAAAGTTCAAGGTATTTGCTTGAAATTACAAAATCAAACAATGTCAAAACTGGAGACTCCAGACTCCTGGGAATCCATGTCAGGAGCATAGCAACAGCAACCATAATGGACAGCATTCTGAGAGTCCACTCTAGAGTAGAGCCATGGCCTTTTAGGAACTGGGCCACACTGCAGAAGGTGAGCCATGAGTTGGCAAGATAAGCTTCATCTGTATTTATAGCCACTCCCCATCATTTACATTACCACCCGAACTCTATAAAAATTTATTTTCCACAAAACTGGTCCCTGTGCCAAAAAAGTTGGGGACTGCTGATCTAGAGCAACTAATGCTCTGAGGCAATTCTACATATGACAACATCAACTGTACCAGTTTCTTTATCCTGTACGGAGCAGAGGAATAAGCGGGTCTTTAGGCTCTGTTTTAGGAAATGGAGTTAAGAACAAAAGAGTAGATTTATCCTAGCTTTACCAAGAAAGGGGACACATTTACCTATGTTACTTACTGGGGTTTTGCCTAGGACTTGAGAGCATTCTTACAACTTTTCTTTTAATGTATCTGTTCATCCTATTTATCTTTGTTCTCTACTCCCAAGGAAATCTAATTAGCTTCATTTTTCTGATGCTGTAAAATACTATTAGAGTCTATGGCATGAAATCAGTGTTCCTCAAAGTCTTCATCATATGTTAGAAGTTCTTAACAACCTGTAATATTAGATTTCATTTTTAAAAATTTCTTAGAATCTCTATTAGATATCATTTTGATCATAAAATTCAAAATTACTCTCAGCATTTGAAAGCAATAGAAATCAATAATCTATAATTCATATTTCTGTTAATTTAGACTGCTGCCCAATCCCCTTCTAGCTAATTTGCATTATAATACTTCACCTTATTTCAGAGTAGGCAAATCCCTTTGCACTCTCTCCATAGTGGTCATTTTCCATCCCAGCCTGACAAAATTCTTTCTAGCCAAAAGGGTTCACTTTGAATGCCACCTCCATTACAAAGTTTTCCCAAATCACACTACTTAAAGACAAAAGCTGATCTTTGCATTTCTATTGTAGTTTGAGGTTCTTTCTAAGATTTGTCACATATTATCTTAGATTAGATTTATGCACATCTTATCTTTCTTCTTAGATGAAACCTGGCTTTGGTCCCAGGGCTCTATGCCCTATCACAGGAGCTAGCATTGTGCCTTGTATAAAAAAATTTTCAATTGGTAGGTATTATAATTTTGAAAGAATAATGAGTGGAACCCATGGGGGATGTGAAGAAAAAAATAGAGGGGACAACAGTCTAACTGGGCTGACGAAAATGCCTTGAGAGTCAGTTTTTTGTCACCTCGTGGTCAGATCCCTGAAGATTACTCCCAATTACACATGAAGCATGTATAGTATTTAGATAATCAAGAAAGTCATTTAAAAAAGTATCTAAAGATATACTGTTTCCATGTGCTAACATATCTATAAGCCTTTATATCTATAAATCTATAAATCCTTACATTAAGAGAAAAATGAAAATTCTTTCATTTGGCACAGAAAGAATAAGTACAAATTTCCACATTCTAATTCAAGGTGCTTTTGTATCTACAATGTCCACCAACTCTCAAGGGAAATAAACATGAAAGACATATGCCAGGCTCTCTGGAGAAAATATGGCTATCTGATTGAAATTGTGTATAGAACTTAGTTACTAGTGATGTATAATATTCAGTTTCTATTGAGGCTTCCTTAAACTTTAGAAATAGCAAATAAATCTTTATTTATTAATTTGTGCTGGTAATTGAAATCAAGTCCTCAAGCAGGCTAAGCATACATTCTACCATTGAGCTACACACTCAGCCCCCAGGTATATACATTTAAAAGAAAATTAAATAAACCTATTTTGCTTTCTGTGGCAAGGTATTGTGTTGGCTCTAGATAGGGAAAAATCAGATGTGTACTCTCTGCCCTTGTGGAGTTTACAGTCCAAAAATTCAATCACCATTAATCAATTCATCATATAATTTTGGTAAATAACAGAAAAGAGAAACATCTTGGTGAATATTTGAGTGAAGAATCTTTTATACTCTTGGGAAACAGGCAAGGCTTCTTCAAGAAGTGACATAGGAACTTAATTTTGAAGAATTTATTTATCAGGTGTTTTAGAAATTATCACTCATTATTTCTGTAGAGTTCTAAAAGAATAATGGATGATTTAAAGTTGTAGAATTACACGCTGATTTTTTATTTAGTGTCTGCTTTAGAATGTGTTTCCTTCACTCTTATGGAAAATAAATCAATTGTTGAAGTACATATATCAAATTTAATATGCATATTTTTATTACAGTTGTAGACTGTTTTCCTGAATGGAATGCTTTCATTTTTGCAATGTTATTTATGAACAAGTGCAGAGTACTAGAGCTGGCATTTAAACCAAATAATTTTGCTTGGATGTTCTGATATATTAAGAGGAGGTTTAAGGTGCCATATAACTACATGTGTAAGTACACCCTTATAGCTGACCTTACAATGCACTTAGTATCTTATACTTTACTAATGCTGTCTGTACTACCACAAGCAATTTATTCTGCCTCATGTTCCTCAAGTGCTCATAAATCAGCATTAGATCCTTTTTACTGAGTTGCTGATTTTAAACTAGCACAGTAAGAAGAGCGTTTGGATTCAAAGTATAATATTGGCACACATATTGATTTTAATTAGTCTAATTAGTTCATTACACTAAAAATCACACAGATCATTTGTTACATCAAACCTAATGACATGTGATCAAGGATTTAATATGATAATGAAGTAGATCAATTATCACTCATAAAGGAAGTCATTAACAAGTGTAAACATTGTCAAGTTGAATACCATTACAAATTATGAAATTGTAGCAGACAATTTGCATATTTGCACTAATTGTGTTTTACAATCAATCATCTCTTAAAAAAACGAAAAATTTTTTTTTCTTAACTTCACTTTCATGTGTCTGCTAATAATATATAAAGCTATGCACAAACTGGTTACCACAGGTTGGAAGTTTATGTATTTATGACTCTATTTGGGAAATCTCTACAGTTATATTGCTGCAAAAAGTTAATGTCCTTGGCTGAAATTAGGTCTATTTAAAGTTCAATCTTCACCTTGACAACTAAGAATTTATTCACTATGGCAATTTAGTGGCCATGATTTGCATAACAATAAACAAAATACCAATGAGGGTCTTTGAGATATGTGTGATATTTGAGAGATCTGCAGGCTAAAGGATGTAATTTTTTAAATCTTCAATTAAATAATAATACCAACATACAATTACATTTAGCAAGAACCAAGATATCTGGAGAAAAATTCAGATTATAGCACTACATACTCACTTATTAATGCTTCTTGCAGCTTTAACATTACCCACACATCTTAAATAAAAGCAGCGAACTGTGCACACTGGTCCTAACTCAATGCTTTGCCATTTATCATTATTATTGCTATCATTACCCTTTGCTTAGGGTCCCTTCACTCTGTTTTAAATCCATTTGACAGTAGTGCACATTCAAGCCATTCAGAATTTATTTTTCTGGTGAGAACTTATAAAGTAGTATATAAAGTATTTCCTTAATATCCAGTTATAATATGGTATAACTGTCATTCCCTAAATGTTAAATTTCCACAAACAAATGCAGAATTCCCAAACAAAATATGTTACCTTGTTACTGACAGTGTTGTACATAAAATCTAAAGTTGCATTGTGTTACTGAATAATAAACTCCTAAAGCTAAAAAAATAAACAAAATGAAATAAAACAAAATATCCTCCTAAAAGACTGCCTCATTTTGTTATCAAGATAGCAAATCTGGAAAACCACAGTCTATATATTCATTGCATGCACTTCATTGAATGTGCCTTGTAAGCTTGTTGTTCAACCTTGTAGGTTGAAATGACTTAATACTTATAAGGTATATAAAACAGGATCTGGCATGCACTAGTCACTCAGATGTTAGCTATTACAAGTGTGAAGAGGCAAGTACTGGTGTGTTTAGTAGTATGAGATTTTCCCAGGCTAACAGCTTCCCAAAGCAGACTATGGTGCAATGAGTCTACATGGCTTACCCTGTGCCTTACATATTGGACTTACTGCAGAATGAGTCCCAGTGGTACAATTCTTTTATGGTATTCTCTTACCAGACACCCCCAGCCTATTGCATCTTCCTTTTTGCTGTTATTTTTCAAAAACTAAACTTCAACAGTTTCTTTCCTGTGAAGAAAATAAAATCAAACTCCTTATCATGACATTTCTCAATCTTTCCTCATCTTATCTCTCTATCCAGGTTATTGGTATTGTAGCCATACCAGGTTCTCATTTTCCTAACAAGCATTGAGCCAGTGAGCTGCTATGTTCTTCCCATCCCAGATTACCATCTTGATGGCTTCTCCCTCTCCCTCCCTGGTAAATCCCTAATGATTCCTCAATATCCATCTTCTCCAAATGCATTCCATTCTTTAGGATAAGCTACATATCCCTGGAAAAATTATTAATTACTTTGAACTTTAACTTCCATGAAATGGCTCAGTAAGCATGAACATGTATGCTAACTTATTTGTTAGATTATGATCATATTGCACTTAGTGCCCAATACACAGTCAGTGCTAAAAGCATTGTAGTTATCATTATATTGTCAACATTGTTGTTATTACATCTAAAACATGCAATTCAACCTTTTTAAATCAAGGTATAATGGGATATACATTGGAATCAAAGTATTTGAATCTGTATGTGATTAGTCTCCATGTCCTAAAAAATATGATGCTGCGTGGGACACTACCAGTGAGGAACACAGAAGCAGTCATTTAAAACTGTAACCAAAAGATATGCAGACTGCCTTGAAACAAAGAAAGTACACCCAATAGTAAAGAGACAACTAATATAAGGGAGGATCACTCCAAAGATAATAATTTTGTCAAAGATCATCTTGCAAAAACTTCTTAAAATTAAGAAACATTTAGTAAAATCCTCTAATGATCTATGATTAACGCAGCGTGTCACTGTTTTATGAAGCATAAGCAGTATACCTGCAGATTAGTCTACTCTGCAGAAGAAAAGAGAAAAAGAACACCTCCACATCCTTTTACCATCTATCTGTCAAATAAATGCTGTGCTTTCTCTTTCAAGATCACAAGCTTTGGTGTGTTCGTCATGGTGTTCTTTGTTTTTAATTTAGAGAAGCTAATTATTTGCTTTTGAACGGGAGTACACTGACCTGTTGGCAAGTTGAGAGGCGGCCTCCAGGGAATCCACTGGGGACTCCAGTGGAACCCTAGCCAAAAGCAGCACACAAACTGCTCTCCAGCTTCTATTGCAGGCATATACACACACCACCTTAATTAATCCATCATTAACATAGGAACACAGCGCAGTGCGCCTACCACACCTGGCTTGACAGCTGGATTGAAAGCATCTTTGACAGCTGGTGCTTATGCACTTGGTTGAAGCATGGGGGCTGATGATGGGCTTGCGGAGGGAACTAGAGCCCTGCAGAGAGGTTGTATGTTTGATGGAGGTATAATATCAGCTAATGACAATACTTTTTGCAAGAGTTTGGGGACTGATGCAACAATACTAAAATAAAAACTACATAGTTGGCAACTCTATACTTAACATGGATAAATACTGTAATGCCATGTAAATAGTTGAATAAATATCTCATGTGCTATGAAATAAGCTCCAACAGAGCAGCAATTTTAATATTAAATGGCTAAAATAGAATCAGTGCAGGTTCTCATTGGTGTAGGGCACAGAGAGTGATAAAGTATCCCCAAAAACATAAAGGCAGTTCCCTTTAACTGCAGGCCATACTCTATACTTACCACCAAACCATTTAGGATAGAGCATATGTTTAACTCCAAATGCCAAATGCTTATCTTTTTCATAACTCAATAATTAGCATTTATATTTTAGGGCCTTATTCAGGTAATTTCATTCCTCACAACACTTAAAGATGATTAAGTTATTTAGAGTGCTAGAATGGATTCTTCTATTGCTAACAACATTCAAAGCATTTATTCTGACTTATAACTGAAAAAGACTGGGTCTGCTGTGACTCCAGGTTCAACAGGCCAAAAATATAGTTTTAAAGTATCTTGTAATGGCCCCAGTCTTGTTCACTAGTCACAGCAGCAGCAGTATTAATAGGTTACAGGATCTACAGAATTAATGTTAAAGTCTTAACTCAGCTTTTAGATCCTTCCTGGACTGGCTTCTACTGATCAACTCAAATTGTCCCATCAGACTCTAAGGGAGCTTAATTTGAATTCTTATTGTTCTCTGAATAAAACACTGCCTTTTTTCAATTCATGGGTTTTTTGTTTGTTTGTGTGTTTATCTCTGTACCTTTGTTTACATTGCCCCAATTCATCTTCCATGATGTAAATCAAAAGCTACCGCCTGATCCCATTTGCTTCCTTGAAGCTATGAAGAAACATGCAAGTAGATTGACTGTGAGATTTTTAATGACAAGGGAATGTCATATTTATCTTTTACTAATTCATTTTTGAACAAATGAATTAAAAACAAAGGCAAGAATAGAAGGAGCCTTCAACTTCTTACACACTGTTGACTCCCTTCTACCTGCATTATTCTTCTGCTGTGAATCAAGGGAAAACATTTTAAAAAGTAGAAAAAATTGCATGTAGTTTTTATCCCTCTGTTAATAGCAGCTACCAGTTTTTAAAGTCTTTATTTAGCATGTTTAATACATTTTTAAATTTGTGACTCAGTCAACCAATGAGACGTTATCACTCTCATTTGTATAAGTAAGGAAAATGTGACTTAGAGGGAAAGTTAAGTAACTTCTCTTAAAGTCATAATGAAAATGTGATGGACGTTTGATTTAATAAAGCCAACCTTTATGGAAGAGATAGTATGTGTTAGAAACTGTTCTAACCTCTTTCCTCAATAAGTCACTTAATCTTCCAAACACCCTGTGGAAGGAGTATTAATCTTAATTTCAACAATCAGGGATTGGGTAGGGTAAGCAATGAATGGAAGATGGTAATTGATAAGGCCATCTTGAACTCAGGCAATTCAGCTGCAACTGTCAAATACTGGGCTCTGGCTATCCTAGCATTCCTGACATTAGTTGGTATGTGACATTGCCTCAGATGGAACATTTACATGGCTGTGTCTTTTTATAATACATATGTGCATACATATCTTAACTGCATAAGACTGTGGGCCACAGTTTTCTCATCATTCTGCATCATACACTGTCTAATATTAAGCTTTATCAAGTAGATCTTCAATAAGTATCAGAGAAGTTACACTTATTTACATTGCCTTAAAATTTAAGAGAAAGCTATAAAGGAACAACTTTCTATGAGTCTCTCTCATTTCTAAACATCTTAGAGTGGCATGGATAGCCATTTGCTTCAGATTATCTTCTCATAGATATTTGTGTCATGAACGCCTTGAAAGACAGAGATTAGTGTCTTTCTATGAAGTCAAGTACAAGTGTGCTTATAGCCCTAGAAGACAGAGATAATGTGTCCTTCAGAGCAAAGTACAGGAATGTATATCGCTCTTCTTTAACACACCCGTTTCTTATGTAAACATCTATCTGGGTTCTCTGTGGGACTTCCGACCAAGGGGAACTGATACAAATAGGATCATACATTTTGCTGGTCATAGGTAATAAAAGTCTTTGCCTCTAACTCAGGAATCTAGGGTCTTCCCCTAGCAACCTAGAATTGTGACAGGCTAACTCACTAACTTGCAAGTAGTATAAAATGTTTAGATTCTCCACAGTTCTTATCTAAAACAACTAAGGTCATGAAAACGAGTTTCTGTGGAGCTGAATGTGGTAGCCAACAAATTTTATTTAAGTGGAAATTAGAAATTTTTAAAATTTTAAAATTAGTGTTTTACATGTAGAGTTGGTCCTCTTTATTCATGGATCTGCATTTGAGAATTCAACTAACTATGGATCAAACTTTTTATGAAAAATCACATCTGTGCTGAACACAGACTTGTTTTCTCTTTATTATTTCCTAAATAAAAGAGTATAACAATTATTTACATTGTATTATGTACTGTAAGTAATTCAGAGATTATTTAAAGTATATAGGGGTATATGTGTAGATTATAGGCGAATACTAGGCCATTTTATGTAAGAGATTTGAGAAACTGCAGATTTGGGGAACTACAGTAGTCTCAGAAGCAATCTTCTATGGCTACAAATGGATGACTATATTTATCAACTATTGAAGAAATTTACCATGCAATAGAGTCTAAATAATATTTATTTTTAAAGACTGTAGGGAAATTCTAAGCTATCAATCACAAGAAATTTGAGAAAACAAATTCCATTTTTCATTGTGAAGTTGTTATAGATGATTATGTAATCTTTTAAGACATATCAAAATATACTTTAAAAGCTGAGACTTAGTTGATAAATATCTACCTAAATTCTCTGTTCTCTTTCCTTGAATGTTCAGAGAAGACTATAGCTTCCTTCTTTTTTGCATGCATGAAATATGACATAATATCAAAAGATCAGTCAGTAACAAAATGAGTACTAGAATCATAAATGTTCATTTCTTTATCCATTCCTTCATTCAACAATATAGTTGAGGACCAGTCACTATGCTAGATACTGAGATGTTAAAAACTAATAAAACTAGCTTAATAAAGAAATGATTATGCATGTCTTGAAACAACTCTGTGAAATGTCTATTTAACAGATGAAGAAACTGAGGTTCAGAAATATTAAATGAACACTAGCATGTGACAGCATTGATTCATGAACCAGTTCACTTAATGTCAGATTCTCATTTTTCAACACTGTGACAGCCTTAAAATAGGTTTATAATTAAGAAACTTCTATAGCTGAAAATAATTATCTATCAGCTGCCTGTCAGGTTTTAGATTTTGCATTTGTTGAACTTTTATGCTAGAGTGGGAGAGTAAGGGTCATGAGGGTGGTGTCTGTTGCATGTCACAAATTAAAAGGAACAGGAAAAATCCTGCTGACACAAAGCCAGAAAGAATAAAGTGGAGCTAATTGAGAAAAATAAAAGAATCATTTTAAACAATGATTTAAAAAATAGCAAACCACCCTTAGGGATGTTGTTTGATCTTTAGAACCAAAGTTCTCAATTATGGAAACTATTTTTAGAATGCAATTAGCATGTCATCAGTACTTTCAGATTATGCCCAGGAGATCACTGTAGACTATACAGAGGACAAAGAAGAGATGTTTTTCTTGCTTTCAACAACAAAAAATGGATCATCTATTTGAGAGAAAAAAAAAAATGAAGCAAAAAAAAAAAATCTTATCAAGCAAATAGAACATATGTTGAATTTTTTTTCCAGTACTGAATATTAAACCCAGAGCTTACTTTATGTTAGGCAAGCAGTCTACCAAACCTTGTGTTTTTAAGACAGGTCCTCAGACTATCCCAGTCTGGTCCAGAACTCAGCAATCCTTCTGCCTCAATTTCCCCAGTGGTGTAATAACAGGCTTATACCACCACTCCTGGCTTATCCTGAAGTATTTCTTTTTAAAATTCCTCATCTAGTTTAACATTTGAATGGCTTCCATCAGAATAATGAAATACCTTTCACTGAGTATTTAAATAGATGCCAAATTAATTAAGAATGTTCATTGGAAACTATACCCCAATTATATCGTAATCACAATATAGTGATATATGTTATTTCTTATTTTTTCGGTACTGGCATTGAACCCAGGACCTCACACATGCTAGATGAGTGAGCTGCATCTCCAGCCCTTTCTTCATTAATTACTTAATTAATATTTTTATTTTGAGATAGAGTCTCATTAAATTGTGTAGGCTGCCTCTCCCTGAGCCTAAAATCCTTCTTTCTCTGACTCTCAAATTGCTGGAATTACATGTATGCCTGGCAAGTTTTTTTCTTTTTTTCCTTTTTCTTTTTCTTTCTTTGTTTGTTGTTGCTGTTACTATTGCCGTTGTTGTTGTTGTTGTTGTTGTTGTTGTTATTATTATTATTATTATTATTATTATTATTATTTGCAGTAGGGAAGGGGGGGCTGAATCTAAGGCCTCATGCATACTTTGCAAGCATTCTACCACTGAGCCGCATGCCCACCCCTCCTCACTTTTTAACCTTTCTTATTTTGAAACAAGATATTGCTAAATTATGCAGGCTGCCTTTGGCCTTGAATTGCAATCTTCTTGCCTCTACCTCCCAAGTCACTGAGACTACAGATGTGTGCCAGTGCGCCCGGCTACATTTTTCTTTGAATGCTGTATTTTTGATAAAAATTTTCTCACACAGAAAACATAAATACAATCCCATCAAACAAACAAAAGAAAGGAAATACACTGGGCAAAATGCATCAATATTTTCTTTACAAGGAGGAATTATATCATATTTCAAATATATTTACCCACAACTGAGTAGTCCTTTCACAATTTATGATACATTCCTTTACTCTTTCCTTCATTTATACATACTAAGCCAGCATTTACTGAACATATAGTCATAAGCAATAGTAAAAAAAGACAGAGTCAAAGTGGGGGGGAGGGAGAGGATTTGATACCCTCAAATATCTAAGGTACTAGAGGAGCAGGAGACAGATGTGTAAAAAAATGATCATAGTTGACAGCTCTACTAATATTAGTTTTTAAAGTGCTATGGCAACAAATTGAGAAAGTATCTGAATGCTCAGGAAACTTACCAAGAAAATAACACTTGACTTAGTGTCAATAACTAGGTCTAATTTGACCAGGCAGAGACTATGGATAGACAGACCTCAGGCAGAGGAAGACTGTGGATAAAGTGACCAGGCAAGCTTAGGGAAGGAACAGGAGATGAGCTGCATTGCAAATGCCTTGTGTGAACATGGAATTGGGGAGAATGGAGTTGGAAAAGCAGAAAGGGAGACCTACAAAATGAGTATTACAAGATCACATCCTTTATCCAGGGGAAAACCAATGGGAGTTTTTGGAGGTATGAAATTTCAGAATCACAATATGTTTCAGAAAAATCACTCTAAATGATAGTGTACATGGAGATGTAATAGAAACAAAAATCTCCAAACTCAAAGATCACTGAGGAAGTTCTTTATCTTAGTGAGATGAGAGGAGACTAAGACTCAAACAAACCTAACAGCGCAGAACTGGATATGGGCTTTGAGATGCAATTTTTTTTTTTTAAGAGTGGAGTGGAGTTCAGGTCTGACGGAAGTGAGAAGGACATGATATAATGCCAAGCTTTTGAAACTAGGTGATTTTGTGATATCATTATCAATAAGGGGAAACAGAAAGCTGAGGAAGGCTGCTGAATTGGTAATGAGTTCAATTAAGCACCTGGAGTTTATGATGCCCCCAGGATACACAGAGGTATCTATAAAATAGTCAGGGAAGTATATGGAAGTGGATCAATTTGGAAGAGTTGAGCTGGAGCTCTGTGCTTCCAAGCATTATATGTGATGGGGTCAATGACAGTGGACGGAATCAACTAGCACAGTGGTGCAGATGGTAGATTATATAACAAGGGAGCACCTTGATTTTTAAGGCAGATGTGGAAGAAGAGCCAGTACAACAAAAAGCAGAAGGAACTTCAAGAAGTAGAATCCAAGGAAGAAAAACTATTCAAACAGATAATGATCAAGAGGTCCCAATGCTGCAGGACAGTGAAGAGATAAGGACTCAACATAGCCAATTAACTTAGAATTAAAAAAAAAAAATCCAATGGATAGAAATTTTGGGGTAGGAAGATAAAAATTTGCTTAAAATTAAAATATGCTATAAATAACTGAATAGGTAATTAACATACTTTTCTATCTTAATAAAATATTCAAGAACTGCCAAAAGAAGTATTTTCTCTTAATTTATTCTTCAGCAAAGTAAGGTTTTGTGACTCATGAGACATTTTGCTGTAAGTAGAATCTCTTGTCTTCCCTTGTGCATATGGAACCAACCGTGGCCCTGAAAAACAAAGACAAGACACAGAACATGTGGTGTACCTGAAGAAAGCCTTCCAACACCTGTTTCTTTCCACATGGAACTAACTTGTCATCACGCTTTCTAATAAACAGTATAAATAAGACCATATTTTTATTTTCTACTTTTCTGTTAACCCCCTGAAGTTTTTACTCATTAATCTCATATTCTTATATTTTTGTGTCACTCACAATAAGAATAGTTGTTATCCTAAAATGAAAATTTAAAATAATTACACAAGTCAATAAGGCTATATAATTTCCTACACAATATGGTACAAAAAATTACTAATAATAGCAACTTAAATTTTATAAGATTTCATAAATTATAAAGCCAGTTCATGAACTGTTTTATCTGACATCCTCAACAAATTAAGATAGCAAGTAAGGCAGATATAGTTATTTTGCAGGTAAGAAGCCTGATTTTAATGTTTATGTGACTTGCCAAAATCATAACAAAGCCTGGGCTTTTGCTATACAGAATTACCTCATACTTATCTTTACCCTAGGAAACAAAGCTCCTTACTAGATTAAATATTTGATTTTGAAATGTAAAATATTCTTAATTGTAAATTCTCAAAGAAAATACATTGCCTGATTTTCTTTTTAATGGAAAATACATTAAGTTGCATTCAATATGATGTTTGTTGTTGTTGTTGTTGTTAGGTGCTGCAGAGTTGGGTCTGACTCATAGTGACCCTACGTACAACTGAATGAAACATTACCCAACACTGTGCCTTGTCTGGCACTATGTCAGTGCTTCTCTGCTCTTAATAGGGATTTCAATGGCAGATTGTTTGGGGCTTGTTTAGGAAGTGGGTTTCCAGGTCCTTCTCCCATTTTTGTGGTGCTGGGGATTGAACCCAGGGCTTCAGAGATCATAAAGCAGCACTCTACCAACTAAAGAACTTCATTTATTTATTTATTTATTTAAACTTTATTTCTTTCTTTATTTATTTGGCTACTGGCAATTTTTTTACTTTGGTAGGACCATAAGCATCTACTGAGCAGACATAAGGAAAGAAAAAGCCAGGATAGCAAGTTTCTATCATAGTCACCAAATGTGAAAGAATACAAAGGAATCAGGCCTAGTTCTACTTCCAGCAGCTTGGGAGGCTAAGGCAGAAAGATCTCAAGTTCGAGCCCATAGGCAGCCTGTGTAGTTTAGTGAGACTCGATCTCAAAAATTAAAAAAATGTAAAAACTGGGCTGGAGGTGAAGCCCAGTGGTAGAGCGCTTGCAAAATATGTGTGAGGTCCTGGATTCAACCCCCAAGTATTGCAAAAAGAAAAAAATGGATTCAAAGGTACATGCCTGTGGGTGACTTCAAAATACAAATAACATCTCACATAATTTGTTTGGCCTTGTTCTTACAAATTAAATAGATTGTTTTGAAAATGGTCTTACCATTTCTAAATGAGAAAAGGACATAAACTGAAAATGCACAGAAGAATAAAAAGAAAAGGATATAAATAACTAATGAATAATGTCAAACCTCAAGTAAGATTTGAGGGCTGTGGGAACTGAAGTGGCCCTTGGGATCTTGGTGAACTACATAGTAATACATGCTTACAAAACTTGAAATAGACAAATATGAAGAAACAAATGAACAAAATCAGTTATCCCACTATGTAGAAATAACTATTGTTAGTATTTTAATCCATTAACACACACACTACCACTGAGCTATAATCCCTGCCCACGAAAGTAGAGGTCCTATCATTTATAAATGAACAAAGGAGGCATATAAACAATGTACACAGGAATATAAAGAACATAATACAAACATCTAATAAAATAATGTTAACCTCTACTGACTTTTGGAGACTGTGGGAACCCAGGCAGCCCTTGAGATTTTGTGAAAGATCCCAAAGACGTTTCTATGTGAGTGCTGTTTTTAATATTGATTCTGTTCCCACAATACCAGGAGCCATGTCTCTCATTTTGACATTACAAAGTTTGCAAACTTCTGATCTAATTTCCATCTAGTGTCCACCCTTAGCAATTAAGCCACAAAGGAGGGGCTAGGTGATGTGGACATTTTGAGGATTTCCTATAAACAGAATGGGAATTCTTATAGAAAGAAGGCAGAATGGGCAGAGCTAATCAGATAACCTCTCCCCAAGAAAAGTCACTGATTTCCTTACTTCCATAAAAGATTTCCCTAGTATAAACCTACTTGGCCAAAGAATAGTATTTTTGAAGCCAATTGAGAGCATACCATTTCCTTTTTGTTCAGAAAAATTATTCTGACTGAGGTTGTCTCTTTCATCGCATTCTTGCCAATATTTGGTATTATCATTTTTAAAAATTAGCATTTCAATTTGATAGGCTAAAAATGATAGCCATGATGTTAAGCTTAATTTGTGAATGTTAGGTACAGTGTAAACTTCCAATAAATTCTTCTACCACTCTCTTCCTTTTCTTGCCTTAGGCCAGTTTAAGTTGGTTTCTCTTCCTTGCAAACAAAATTTGAAAAGAAAGATTAAAAAATACAAAGACACCAATGTCAGGTTTTTTGTTTGTTTGTTTGTTTGTTTGTTTACCAGTGAGCATTAGAAACAATGAATATGCATCAAGGGGAGACTATGTTTTATTAAAAGGACACAAAGAAGTAATGAACTTTCAATTTAATTTTTCAAAACTATTAATCATATGAAATAGGTTCACAGTGCCATATTAGGTGCAAAAATATCATAAGACTGCATACATTACCATATAAAACATATAAGATAAAATAGAAATAAATAAGATAATGGATTAAAATGCTAACAACAGTTATTTCTACAAAAAGGTGACTGGTATTGTTAGCAGTATAATCAATCATACTAAAAGAAACATCAACATAGAAAGATCTGTGAGATGCTTCCACAAGATCTGAAAGGCTATCTAGGTTCTCATAGTCACCAAGGTTAGGAGAAGTTTAACATAATTTTATTAATTGTTTATATTCTTTTTGTTCTATTCCTATTTACATCCTTTTTTCAGTTAAAAAAGGTAAATATGCTTTCAAAAAAGAGCATTAATTTATAAGAACAGAGTCAAACAAATAGAGATTTAGTTTTATATCTCCAAGCCATCCCCATCTATGTACCACCATATTCTCCATGTGACTCCTTTCCTCAGCAGTCACAACTCTAAATTGTTTTCCTCATTTGTTGTTCTTAGGTGCCCTCAAGATGGTGTCCAACTCATACCGACACTACATACAACAGGCAAAACCGTATTGTCAGTGCTTCTCTGCTATTCATAGGTTTTTCAATGGCTTATTATTTTGGGGGGTGGATTGCTGGGTCCTTCTCAAGCCTACAGCACCTGGTGCTCCCTGGTGCTCCTAAGTACTAACCAGGACCAACACTGCTTAGCTTCTGAGATCTAACACCATAATGGTACAGCTGCAGGCTTCCTCACTTAGTCAAAGCCAAAAGACTATGAGAACCCTTAAGGGGTCTGGGGTAGCACATGGAGAGCTCTAGGTACAGTTCTCTCAGCAGCAACCTGGAAAGACATTGTACAAAGTGCTAAAATCACAGAAGCAATTCTGGGAATAGCTGATCCTAGAGATAGTTGGAAACTTAGAAAGCTGTAGATGTCTAAAAAAAAGTGATGGTGGCCCTGTGAATGGGTTCTATGTACACCAGACACAAAAGTAAATTGATAGTAAACAGATATAGTGATGATCACTATTCTCTGAGACTAGGAGAGAAACCAGTGCCTTGGTAGGAGACTTAAAGGCTAATGCCATGAACACTTCAGACATAGGAGAGTGCCTGCACATAGGCTAAGCTGCTAGAACTGTGGTAAAATGTAGTATATTCATAGCAAACTTAAGGTATAGTAAGCCCAATGGATAGAGATGATTATCATTAAGGGACAGTTTATGACACATAGTTTCCCCAGAGAAGGGAACTGTGAGTAATAGGATACCACAGAAGTCACATCTCACCACAGGGGGCCACATGGGGAAAGCAGGAGTTGGTCATGAAGCAGATCTGGGAGTCATTGTGGGCAAGAGCCTTTATTGCACTTCCTATGGGAAGCCACATGTGAACAGGGCAAGTAAATTTAAGATTAGTTAATCTGAATGATTTTAATAGTCTTTGGGCTTAAGGGGCTGTCTCTAGTTTTCTGGTACCTGGCTCTGGGTTTACTGAGGTAGATGGATAGTAGCGCACAACGTCAAAAGTATGAAAAAGCAGCTGGTTAGGGAGTGTTGGCTCTGGATTTGCAGGTTTATATTTGAAACACATACCTTTGAGAGGAAGATTTCTCTAGAAAAGGGGGTTGTACTATGAGAGACAAAGGAAGCCAAAGCAAGGTGACTCAGGCATTTAATTGGGCTATGCAGAGCAATGTATGTCTGGCATATTGCATCCAAGGTAGATGTTGAAGCAACACATTTACAGAAGGAAGAAACAATGTGATCATTGGACAGCCACTAAATTAAAATAGCAATTTGTCTAAGGGTCCCTAGCAACTGAAGATAGGAAAATAAACAGAACTCACACTAAGTTAAATGAAAACTGATGGAGAATTTGATGAAAAAAATGTGAATGTAAATAATAAAATCAATTAAATTAAACACTTCAATAGATAACTTTAAGTAAAAAATGATCACTTATAAGTTCTTACATGTGAGACTCTCCCTAGGACACAAGGAAAAATTATAAAGGGATGAAAATCATGAGGGAAAAGATATGAAATTTGGAAGACAAATCTGGGAGCCCATATAAAATCCAGAAGGAGAGGAAAAAAAGAAGAAATAAAATAAATGCAATAGCCTAATATAGTCTTTGAAAAAAATTTCCCTGAGATGAAGAATGTCTTGAGTCTTCAGAGTAATTGGTTCATTCATTTCCTAAATTCTAGGCTACCTTAAGGAGAATAGAGAATTTCCTAAGGGGTATGGTGCCAGTATTCCCAAACTCTGAAGATACAGCAAAATCTTACAAGTTTCCAGGAAGAAAACCAACCTGTATACAATTGAATGTGTGTGTGTGTGTGTGTGTGTGTGTGTGTGTGTGTGTGTATACACATATATAAAAATGACTCCAGGCTGTCTGTCATTTTGAAAGAAACTTGCAAGAGAAAAAAATAACAACTAGCACTTAAGATATCATTCATCTTTAGGATGAAAGTAAAAATGTTTAAGAATACAAAAGAATTGAAAACATAAACTTGCTAACTCTGCTAACTTACTGTCTAAAGAAAATTCAGGGGGAAATCACCTAACTAATTTACAAATTAACCTAATTAGAGAGATCAACATGAAGAATAATGAAGCATAAAGGATACGGCAGTGAGGAAAGAAGTTTGACATTTATCATGATAGATTTTATGTACACAGTTGTCTGTATATATTTTATACCAAATGTTGACCTAAAAAAATAAGGATAAATTTAAAATGTATACCATAAGTAGTAAGCACTATCTTAAAGATAAGTGATATTCTATTAAAAGCATTAATTTATCTCAGATAGGCAGATAGTACATAGATGGTAGATAGGGGAAAGTAAATGTTTTCTAAAGGGCTTACCTCCTTAGTGTGTTTGGGGAAAAACAGCAAAATAAAATATGCAGGAACCAAGTTTTGTGTGTTGAATTATATTTTCCCAAAATTCATATATTGAACTCCTAATTCCCACAATGTAATCTTTTGGAGCATTAAGGTTGTTATAATCAATTAAAGTGAGTGTACAGGAATAGGGTGGGTCTCTAACCTAGTATTACTAGTGTTCTTTTAAAAGGGGAAAATTAGACAACATCATACTCACAAGGAGAAAGCCATGTGAAGAGTAAGTCAGAGATCAGAGTGCCAAATTTACAAGCTGAGGAACAACAAAGACTTCCCATAAACCACCAGAAACTAGTGGAGAGACATGAAACACATTCTCCTACACAGCCTAAGAAGGAATCAACACTGTGAACTCCTTGATTTCAGATGTCGGCCTCCAGAACTGTTAGATAATAAATTCTCATCCTTTTGAAGCCAAGTATGTGACACACACCTGTAATCATAGCACTTTCAAGGCTGAGGCAGGAGGACTAACAAACATTTGAGGCCAGCCTGGGCCACACAATGAGACCTTACCTCAAATATACACTCCCCACAAAAAAGAGAAAAAGAAAAAGACACACACACAAAAAAATTCACCATTTTGATACAACAGTCCTAGTTTCCAAGTTATGAAAGGTTAACTTTGTGGAAAAACAAGTTGATTTCTGAAACAAGTTTGTTTTCAGATATTAGCAAAAATCATGCATTTAATTACACACAAAAACATGGAAAGGACAAAGTAGAGATTAATAGAATAGAAAAGTAGAAGAGTCATATAAAAAAGGAGGAAAATATAGCAAGTTGATCAACAAGTAATGTAAGAAAAAAGATTTAAAAAGGAAACAAAATGCTTCATAAAACAAAACATATTCACATTACTAACTGTGAATAGAATAAACTCTTTTCAACAAAGACAAGGATTCTAAGATTCAATGTAAGAAAAGAAAAGCTGTACTTTATTTGCATTAAGTCTGTTCTCATAGATATTAAAATTATTCACTATCATTAAGTTCTCTTTTCCTTGGGAGCACAGACTACATTCCCAGCCCTTCAGCTATTTTGCTGGCCACATGATTAGTTATATCCAATGGGCTGTGGAGCAAATAATTCAAGAGCAGATCATGTACACCACCTTTCTGTTCCCCTGCCACAGGGAACATTGACACCTCCCATGGAGCCAACAGCAGAATCACAAAATTGAAACAGCCTGAATTATTGAGAGAAAAAATGGAGAATTTTGAGTCTGGAAGTCAGAGTAATAATGTAACGGTACTTATAGAGCCAAAAGTAAATTTCTTTTCTTAAGATTTTGAAAGGGAATAGGACCTGGCGACCGACTCCCAAAAGAACTAGCCATTGAGAACCCTATGAATAGCAAAGAAACACTGTCAGACACAGTGCCAGGAAATGAGCCCCTCAGGTTGGAAGGCACTCAAAAGACTACTGGGGAAGAGTTGCCTCCTCAAAGTAGACTCTACTGTGATGATGGAAATGGAGTAAAGCCCCAGGGACCTCCATTTGCTGATGTGGCATGACTCAAAATGAGGAGAAACAACTGTAAACATCCATTAATAATTGGAACATGGAATGTACGTAGTATGATCTAGGAAAATTAG